>JAJIBD010010804.1:0-62865 GCA_021461705.1 Cryptotis parvus | reverse complement strand
TGATTGAACCCAGGTCAGCTGTGTGCAAGGCATATGTCCTATCTGCTGTACTATCGCTGCGGTCCCAATTTATCATTTTATATTTATATGATAAAGGTTTTTTTTTTTGCTTTGTTTTAGGGGCTGTTGTTGTTTTTGTTTTTTGCTGGGGGTTGTTAATTTTAGTGTTTTTCCCTTTATTTTCATTTGGGGCTGGGGGTTTGAATCCACTGTCATAGATGTAAAAACATGTGTTTCATCTCTGGCCGGTCAGATATTTCATCTTAATTTTGTATTACTTTTAGCATTCAATTCTACCTTTTTTAAAACTTACACATTTCAGGTGCTGGATAGTTCAGCCAGCAGGAGAGCTTGCCTTGAAGGGGCCAGTCCAGGTTTGATCCCTGCATCACATATGGTCCCAAAGCATCACCAGGAGTGATCCCTGACCACAGAGCCAGGAGTAAAGCCTGAACACAGCTAGGTGTGGCCAAAACCCAACAACCCAGCCCCCCAAAGCAAAAAGCCAAATAACATATTCTATTACATAGTTGATTTCTTCAAAGACTTATAGTCTTGCTCCATATTACAAAACTTAGTATAATTAGCATTACTGTGATAGATCTCACATTATCAAAATATTCCATTTTTGGCCCAGGAGCTGCCTGGGGGCCAGCATGCAGAGCCTCTCAAGCGGCTGGGGAGGCTGGAACTTCGGCTAGCGCCGGGCCCAGCTGACTATGGAGCCCCGAGAAGGGCAGATAGGTTTTGGGGGAGGCCCATTGCCTCTGGGGGTCCCGGAAGCAGCCGGATGAGACTCGCCCATCACACTAGCCACCATTTTCGCTGTCCGGACGCTGGGAAACTGCCTCACGACCAGATTAACAGAGCAAAACCAGTTCGAGCCCAGGTAGGCGGCTCCCAGAAGCGAGAATCACTGGGAATTCGTTAGATGGAGTCGGGGTCGCTCTTTCCCCCTCCATTTTGTCAAGCCTGGTGGCCCTGCCCAGGAGCTGCCTGGGGGCCATCGGCCATAGCATGCAGAGCCTCACAAGCGGCTGGGGAGGCTGGAGCCGGCTCACGCCGGGCCCAGCTGACTATGGAGCCCTGAGGAGGGCAGATGGGTTTTGGGAGTGGGGCCCGTCGCCCTCTGGGGGTCCCGGAAGCAGCCGGATGAGATTCGCCCATCACACTAGCCACCATTTTTGCTGTCCGGACGCTGGGAAACTGCCTCACGACCAGATTAACAGAGCAAAACCAGTTTGAGCCCAGGTTGCACGGCTGCTTGGGGGCGCGTGGTCCACTAAAACAGTGAAACAGTAATGTCTTTTAATGCACTGCATTCCACGAAGAGCAGGAAAGTTTGGTGGGAAGGAGATATAAAGAGGAAAGAAATGACATACAGAACCCGCCAAGTAGTTGAGGGTGCAGGAGGGGGGGAGGAGGTGGGGACACTGGGGATGGGAGATGGGTTTGGGTGGAGGGATGCGTGTTGGAACACTGTAGAACCAAAACTCTACATGAGCATCTTTCAATTGTATGTCTAAAATGGTGTAATAATAATTGGGGGGGAATAATAAAATAAAAAAATAAATAAAAATAAAAAAATATTCCATTTTTCTATTTTTATCCCTAACTCAAAAATCTGCTGTTCTTATATTACCACAGTTTATAACATTCCAGAGTTAGTTCTGCACTTAAATTTATTCAATGTTATGCATTAACCCCTTTTTTTTTTGTATCACACCTGGCAATAGGGGTTACTCCTGGCTCTTCACTGAGGAATTACTCCTGGTCGTGCTCAGGGAACCATTATGGGATACTAGGGATTGAACCGGGGGGTCATGCTGCAAGGCAAACGCCCTACTCACTATGCTATTACTCCAGCGCCTGTATTAACCCTTTTAATTTAGTTTTCAGCTCATGAATTACATAATATGGCCATCTCCCCTTCCACAGAACATCCCCACAAGGGCTAACCCCACAAGGACTAACTAGAAACCAAAGCATGGTCTTTCCATTGGAAATAAATGTAGCAAATTGATAACATTAAAATATAGAATGCCTGGAAAGAAAAATTCTTGAGTCATACATATTTTTTTCCCCTACCAACTTTTGTAATCAAGCCCCATCAATTTATTTTATGGGTGAGTTGATATTTCCTCTCTACTACCATCATCTCCCCCAGCCCCCATTTTATGGGCTTTTGGGTCACATTCAGTGGTACTTAGGACTTTCCCCTCACTTTGCACTCAGAGATCACTCCTGTTGAGCTTGGGAGAATGATACAGGGTGCAAAGGGATCAAATCTGGGCTGGCCACATGCAAGGTAGATGCCCTACCCACTGTACTATTGCTCTAACCCCAACAACATTAAATCTTTATATATATAAATATAAAGATGTGTATATATATATAAGTGTGTGTGTGTGTGTGTGTATACATATATATACACACACACATATATATAATTTGGTTCTGGGGTCACATCCAACAATGCTCAGGGCTTACTTCTGGCTCTGCACCCAGTCCTCAGGGGGACCATATGGGATCCCAGGGATTGAACCCGAAATCAGCCATGTGCAAGACAAGTGACCTACCCACTATATTATTGCTCTGGTCCCTAATATTTATATTTTAAATACTAAAATTCAGGGCTGGGGAATAAGCTCAAGGGACTGGGGTACATGCTTTGCATTCTGGAGCCCAAAGTTCTACCTCAGGCACTACAGTGTCCCCCAGGCTCTGTCAGGAGTGATACCAAAGAGTCACTCCACCGGAAGAGGAGACACAGCCCCATCAACCCTAATGATAAACAGTCAGTACTACTTATGACCCAGCACGCTCAGGGGCTATTCCCTGCTTCTTGGCTCTGTACTCATGAGACAGTGCTCGCAGTGTTTGGGAGACCGTATGTGGTAACTGGGATATAAACTGGATCAGTAGGATGCAAGGTAAGCACCTTACCCCTGTACTAACTCTCTAATAACCCTTATTTTATCCAATTTTTTAAAAAAGGGGGCTGGGTAACAATTATAATAATAACGTGATTGATTTAGTGCTATTTCATTAATGTATTGTTATTCAGTGACAGATTTATAAATTCATTTAAATTAGTAAACATTATTATTTTTAAAGTAAATATTAGTAATTATAATTAATAATACAACCTGTATTCTATATTCACTGCATCCCTTTATTTATTTATTTATCTGTTTGTTTGTTTATTTATTTATTTATGTCTTTTTTTTTTTGGTCACACCCGGCAATGCTCAGGGGAAACTCCTGGCTGTGCACTCAGGAATTACTCCTGGCGGTGCTTAGGGGACCATATGGGATGCCGGGGATCAAACCCAGGTTGGTTACATGCTATTCACCTTTTTTTTTCATTTTGAACTGCTCAAACTACTCAAACCTACCTCCATTATACTCCACTGTAGTACATATTTGCTATATTGAAGGCTTTGTTCTGGAATGTTTATTTCTCTTTGATTTTGTACCCTATTGGCCAAAGGGATAGTACTGTGATATGGTCTTTGCCTGCACACAGTGACCCAGGCCCAATCTCTGGCATCCCATATGGTCCCCTGAGCACAAGGTGTAATTCCTGAGCAGAGAGCCAAGAGTAACCCCCTGAGCATCTCTGAGCATGACCCGAAAGAAAACCAAACAAAAATTTCTACCTCAATTCTGTCACCTCCCCTTCTTCCTGTCGTCCTCATTCCTTCATTCCTGGAGTTTCTGTATCACCATAAGCTCCTGTATCAGAGGAGCCACGTCATCAGCCCCATCCCCACACAGCACCTCCCACTATAAAAACTCTTTTGCTCATCATTTTCACTTGCACAGAAGTTTCTAGAAATGATTATCGCTCAGAAGGCCTGACTCAAAGAGGCCTTAAAGGAGAATTTTAAAATTTTAGCTAAATTCTCTAAATTGAGCTAATTTTTTTTTCTTTTTGGGGTCACACCTGGCAATGCTCAGGGGTTCCTCCTGGCTCTATACTCAGGAATTACTCCTGGCAGTGCAGAGGGACCATATGGGATATGGGTGATTGGATCGGGTTGGCTGCATGCAAGGCAAATGCCCTACCTGCTGCGCTAATCGCTCTGGCTCCTAAATTTAGCTACTTTAGAGAAGAAAACAGAGATGTTAGAACTCTGCCATCATTAACCAGAAACAGCTTTTAAATTTACAGTGTAACACATCCCCAAACAAAACAAAAACACAGGAGCCAGAGTAAACGGCACAGAAGGTAGGGCATTTCATGGACCCAGGTTTGATCCCCGGCATCCCACATGATCCTCTGAGTACTGCCAGGAGTAATTCCTGAGCGCAGAGCCAGGAGCAACCCTAAGCACTTCCAGGAGTGGATCCCAAACAAAAACATACAGCAATGGGGCTAGAGTGATAGCACAGTAGGTAGGGCGCTTACCTTACACAGCGGCCCCTGGCCAAGCACCCATATGGTTGGTCCCCTGAGCTGCCCAGGAGTGATCTCTGTATACAGATCAGGAGTAAGCCCTGAGCACTGCCGAGGGGTTACTTAAAAAATCAAGCAAAAGTAAGTAAGTAGGGGGCCGGAGCGATAGCCCAGCGGGTAGGGCGTTTGCCTTGCAGGCGGCCGGCCCATGCTGGCCGGGTTCAATCCCGGCATCCCCTATGGTTCCCGAGCACTGCCAGGAGTAATTCCTGAGTGCAGAGCCAGGAGTAAACCCTGAGCATTGCCGGGTGTGACCCAAAAAAGCAAAAAAAAAAAAAAAAATAAGTAAGTAAATAAATAAATAAAGGAAATATGTCTTTTTACAATGAACATACTACTTTTGTAATTCTTTTCCCTTTTTTTGTGAAGGGGGCATACCTGTGGCTGTGCTGGGCGAATAACCCAAGGCAAGTGTTGTATCACCAGCCATATTCCCGTCCCTGCTTTTCTATTTTCATTGTGAAGAATCAACAGGCTGGTAAGGAAGTTATGAAATTCGATTCCACTCACTTTCACTGTCAAATACAATGATTCTAGCTGCTATGTATGTCTTAATTAAATGCGAAAGAAAAGATCATCCTTTTCCCATTGAGATATAATAGTAAGAGATGCAATCTTTGTCCCTAGAAGATTATAAACGAGTGAGGAAATGGATGGGAAGGAAAGGATGTGAATAGCTGGAGGCCCTCAAGCCTGCGGGCTCTGGTGGTGTCACCACGTCTAGGACTAAGCTGCTCCTGTGACTTGACGCAGTTGCTCCTGGGAGTGGTGTGCTGGGAGGAGCTTCAGGAGCAATTGAGGGGGCCCTTCTGTGTGTTCTTTACAGAAGAAGGCAAATTTCCAGGGCTGTCAGCAACTACTTATTTCTGAAAAGGATAAACCAAATAAGTTTGGGAACTCCAGAGTAAGTCAGCAGACAACTGCCCTCGTGCACCCCACCCTGGGCCAGCCGCCCCTGGGCCGGGCAGAGGTGGGCGCTCCGCACCAGATGCCCGTGCCCCTTCTGGTGCTCCGCACTTCCCCTTGCCACCCACTTTAACTGCCCACTTTTTGGAAGTTCTACCTCCCAGGAAATAAGCTCCAGATAAACAACTTTCCTTTCTCCCCCCAAGACCTAGCATAGGCTTAGCAGTTAATAAATGTACAACAACTGGATGCTGACTCCATAAATAGTTTCTGTAAAAGTGACTCTTAGGGCTGGAGCGATAGCCCAGCGGTAGGGCGTTTGCCTTGCACGCGGCGGCCTGTGCAGGCCCGGGTTTGATCCCCGGCATCCCATATGGTCCCCGAGTGCCGCCAGGAGTGATTCCTGAGTGCAGAGCCAGGAGTAAGCCCTGAGCATCGCCGGGTGTGACCCAAAAAGCCAAAAAAAAAAAAAAAAAAAAGTGACTCAATTTCCCGGGGTTGTCTGTCTACGCAAAGTTGACTGCATTCACCCAAAGATCAGTTAATATTTTAGCTTCTATTTGATTACTTCAGATAGTCTGTACACTACGCTTGGGGCTGGGGGCCAGAGGGGAGGGGAGAGGGTATGCCTGGCTGTGCTCCTAGCCCTGGGCTCTGGACTATGTGCTGCCAGGGATCAGACCTGTAAGCAGAGCACAGGCCAGTCCTTTGAGCTCTCTCTCTGGACTCTATACTACGTACTTTAATAGCTACAAGAACATACTAAGAAAGAGAATAAATAAAACTAAATGAGAAGGAGGATAGAAGGTGGTCAAGAATGTGGTGTTTAATTTCAACGTCTGCTAAACAATTTCTCTTCAACCTTAAGTCTCTACATATAGTTGCCAACTTCATGCAATTCTTTGCATCTTCCTTTAAATTAATCAACTGTTCTTCATTTCTATATCGGCCACCCCTTATTTTTGTTTTTTGTTTTTTTTTTTTTTTTTTTTTGGTGAGGTACATACCCAGCAGTGCTTAGGGCTTACTCTTGGTGGGCTCAGGGGGGACCCATAGGGCACCAAGGAATGAATCCTCATTGGCTGCATGCAAGGCAAACCTTACCCACTGTGCTCTCTCTCCAGTCCCTCAAATCCCTTTTAAAAGCTGAATTGAGGGGCCAGAGCAATAGTCCAGCAGGGAGGGTGTTTGCCTTGCACACAGCTGGCAGGGTTCAATCAGCAACATCCCATATGGTCCCCCGAGCACCGCCAGGAGTAATTCCTGAGCAGAGCCAGGAGTAACCTCTGAGCATTGCCGGGTGTGACCCAAAAAGCAAAAAAAAAACAAACAAACAAACAAACAAATAAAAGCTCAACTGAAGGGGCTGGAAAGACAGTACAGTAGACAATGGGCTTGCCTTGCACCTAACCAACCCAGATTCTATCTCCAGCACTCCATAAGGCCCCTGAACCCTGCCAGAAGTGATCCTGGATACAGAGCCAGGAATGAGCCCTGAGCACAGCTGAGTGCGGCTCAGATATCCCCGGCCCCTGCCAACAACAATAATAATAAAGACATTTAAATGGAAGTTCAACGTAGGGGCCAGAGCAATAGTATAGCAGGAAGGGCATTTGTCTTGCACGCAGTTGACCCGGTTCGATCCCCGGTATCTCATATGTACCCCAGCACCACCAGGAAAAAATTTCTGAGTGCAGGGTCAGGAATAACCCCTAAGCCTTGCCGGTGTAACCCAAAAAAAGCAAAAAGAGAGAGAGAGAGAGAGAGAGAGAGAGAGAGAGAGAGAGAGAGAAATAAAAGTTCAACCTAATCTTCACTCTTATTCTCAACATCCTAATGGTAGTCACTCACTTTTATAAAGTACAATAAAAAAAGCACGCTGCAGGAAAATGGTCTTTTGCTACAAAAATCTAACTTTATTCTGAGCCAATGTCTTTAATATTAAATTATGGAAACAAAAATTCATCTGGTCTTCTCTATGTTAATAAATTTTACCTTTTAAATTAAAGAAAAATCATGACAAGCACTAAGGAAATCCATACTGGTGTTTCACTCTTTATGTCTAATCACCGTATCAAATTCTTTACCCTGCACTTCTTGAAGTGGACGTTCACATCTCCTTATTCTTGAGATTCATCGTAAAATTCACAATTGTAATCACATAGCGCTAAGATTGAATTATTATCTCACTTTCTAATTCATGAAGAAAGGTAATACTTAAACTGTGCCTTTTAACATATGAGGAATTTAATTTCTTAAAAAAAAAATCTAGGGAGCCAGAGCAATAGTACAATGGTAGGGTGTTTGCCTTGCAACAGTCGACTGGATCTGATCCCCAGCATCCCATATGATCCCCGAGACCACCAGGCATAATCCCTGAGTGCAGAGCCAGGAGTCACCCCTGAGCATCACCAGGTGTGACCCAAAAAGGAAAAAAATAAATCTAAACCAGAGAGACAGTACAAGAGGTAAAGAGCTTGCCTTGCATGCAGCTGACCCAGTCATATCCCTAAGCACCACATATGGTCCCTGAGCAGAGCGAGGAGCTGCCCCTGAGCACTGCCTTGCTGTGAACTTAAGACCCCTCTCTGAAAGAAAACCTTAAGCACACTAAAGTTATTAATAGTTTTATCAGACATTATCTTTAGCTGTAGAGATAACTTTATATATACAGTTCTCTGCTTCCTCAAAGAGAATGCAGGTAATTAAGCATGTTAGAGCAACAGCAGAATATACACTCATTACTCAAAAAAAAAAAAAGGCAAAAAATATTGCTGAGAAAAGTTTCACAGAAAGAATATCTCCACAGTAAATATAACCATATACTGGAAATCAAGAACAGAAAATAAGCATAGGTAGAAAAATCTTTTTTTTTTTTAAGTTTTTCCTTGATAGTGTATACTAGCTTTAATTGGAAAATAAAACAATCCATTTCCATAGCTTCTTTCGAATCCAGAGAAGTAAGCCACTGACAGGGAGAAAAGTCAGGAAGGTAAGAAGTTAAGAAAAGCAACCAATACGCCTTGTTTTCCAACAGCAGCCATAAAAGCAATCTGACAAGAATGTGAACACTATCCTCTCTGGGACCACTGCTCTATCACCTCCAAGCGCAATCTCCGTGTGCCATTACTGTTCTTTTGGTTCTCATGTTTCAGAAGCATGTTCACTTCACTGCCGCAGCATATTCCCCTAATTACCATCTGTAACTTTATATTCTACCGCCTCTCTAGAGCCAGCCCTACAACATACTTACAACATGCCTACTTTTAGAGCCAGCATGGACCTATATTCTCATTCTCAGAACGTTACTTTTCAATAGCCAATGCAAATTAAGAATATTTACTACTCCCAGAGTCACACATTTGAAAGTATTAAAAATTATTTTCCAAGTTTGGCGGAAGGGAGAGATAGAGAGGAGAGAAAAGACATGCAGAACCCGCCAAGTAGTTGAGGTGTGGGAGGGGGGAGGGAGGTGGGGACATTGGTGATGGGAGATGGGTTTGGGTGGAGGGATGGGTGTTGGAACACTGTAGAACCAAAACTCTACATGAGCATCTTGCAATTGTATGTCTAAAATGGTGTAATAAAATTTGAAGGGGAAAAAATAATAAAATAAAATAAAATTAAAAAAAAAAAAGAGTTCCAGAAAAAAAATAATTATTTTCCAGGGCCAGAGTGATAGCACAGCGGGTAGAGTGTTTGCCTTGCATGCGCTGACCCAGGTTTGATCCCCGGCATCCCATATAGTTCCCCAAGCACAGCCAATTCCTGAGTGCAGAGCCAGAAGTAACCCCCTGAACATTGCTGGGTGTGATGAAAAAAAAATTTTTCCCCCTGGGGCTGATAAAGTGGCTCTGTAGCAAAGCGAAAGCCTTGCATGGATGAGACCCAGGTTCAATACTTGGTACCACCAAAAAAAAGTGGGGGGGTAGAAAAAGGTCTTTCTTCCTTTATAGCTTTTGAAAAGAAAAGTAAGTGGCTTGAGGGCCGTATTAGGCAATGCTCAGGGATTTACTCCCATCACACTGCTTGGGTCACTCCTCGACGGTTCTCAAGAGAGTATGTAGTGGCAGGAACAGACCTGGGCTTTTCCTACATGCAAAGCACATGTTCTATAACACACTGAGCCATCTAGCCCTGAAATAAGTTTTCATTCAAGTTCATTAAGCCCCAAAATCTAACAAGATACGAAAAAATGAGTAAACCAATGAAAAGAAATCTGGGGCCAGAGGGACACTACAGTGGATACGGCACTTGCACTGGCTCAGCACGGTTCAATCCCCGACACTACATGTGGTTCCCTGAGCACTGCCAGGAATGATCCCTGAGCATAGAGCAAGAGCAAACCATGAGCACTGCTGGGTAGGGATCCCCAAAAAAATAACAAAACAAAACAACTAACATCCCACACTATCAATGTGAAAAGCAGCAAAATTAGACTATCCGTTATGCACTGAGGAAAACTATCAGTCAATGTGATTCGCAGAAAACGATGACTTGTATCACTTGTCACTTGTCTTCCTGTTGTTCATCAAAGAAAAAAATGAGTGACAAAAATTATATCACCCCAAATATAAATATTTAGTATAACTGAAGTTTAAGTTAGAATATCTTAAGACTGATAATGATGCTTACTGAATATCTCTTATGTACCAATGTGGTGCTCAATCTGAACAAAGCCTGTATTGTGCATTTAAACTAAAATGGCTTTATACTTGCTGAATTCCTTACCTTATTAGAAAAGTTAAGGATATTTTTTGTAACCACTGAAGTGTTGGCTCCAGTGAAAAGGTGTTCACTCTGGTTCTGCTAATTACGCCTTAGGTGACCTTGTGCTATTAGGTTATTTGGGTTTCTGGTTTATTATCAGTCAAGAGTGGACTGTAACAGTATGGACTTTACTGAGACCTTTTGTGAATTAAATTAGATATTTCATGAAATGTGCTTCACAGAGTGCCACCTAATATTAATTGCTATTAGAAGCAATAACAGTCATTTAATAGACTTATAATTTTAGTCTAGAATCTGCTAGACTGAATCTCCAGCCTTTGTGATTTTCTGATTGGTACAGTGGAATTATTTCCAAGTCAGTCCTTGCCACCCTCTTGATGAGAGAAGGTAACATAACCCCCACTGAGAACTGTTTCCTATAATCCATATTTAAAATACTCTCTACGTTCTATAGTATCTATAAAATGATGCTCTTGTTGAGAAAAATACTAGAGTGAGTGGTGTTAGAATGAGTATCAAATAGAATTATGCAGGGGCCGGAGCGATAGCCCAGCGGGTAGGGCGTTTGCCAGGGTTTGATCCCCAGCATCCCATATGGTCCCCTGAGCACTGCCAGGAGTAATTCCTGAGTGCAGAGCCAGGAGTAACCCCTGAGCGTCGCTGGGTGTGACCCAAAAAGAAAAAAAAAATAGAATTATGCAGTATTAGTGTTAGAATGAGTATCAAATACTATATTGAGCTGTATAGCACCATTAGCACCAGTTAACACTCCTTTACAAAAGGGCAACCTCTGAGTTCCGAGCCCTTCTGAGTTCCTAGTCCCCACTCAGTTCCTAGTCCCCTCTGAGTCCAAGCCCCTGAGTCCCTAGCCCCTGAGTCCCTAGCCCCCTCTCAGTTCCTAGCCCCCCCACAAGCTCCTAGCCCCCTGAGTTCCTAGCCGAATCATTCTCCTTTGTTACAGAAACTATGACAGGGCAAGAAGAAAATCTAAGTTGCAGTTACAGTCCTCAAATTTCTTTTTTAAAATCTTAAACTCATAAATGCTGGATTTAGAGATGACTACAAGAGTATGCTAACCGCACAGCAGAGCCTGGCAAGCTACCCGTGTCGTATTTGATATGTCAAATACCAGTAACAATTATAGACCTCATTCCCATGACCTGATGGAATGGTTTGAGACTCTTTATGTTCCTGGAGCAAGCAGGTGCCCTTGGCTCTACTTGCATGAGACAGGACATATGGAGATGTTACTGGTACCCACTGGAGCCAATCGATGATGAACGGGAAGACAGTGATACAGTGAAACTCATGTTCTTTTTGTTGCTAATTTCCACACACACTTTTCTATCCTTATCTTACTTGGTGTCTACTGTAGCATCTGGCATGCTAACCGCTTTTCTTTCTCAAATACTCTTCTTTCTGTCCACTTTGTCTGGCTTTACTCTGACCCCTATAGTGAAAAGCCACTGAGTCCCTAGATATATTTAATCATACTTTGACGAGCTGTAAAATGAAATGGGCTGAAGGGGTGGGACTGCCACAAGACTTGGACAAACTTTGCTTATATAAAAGTATCTGATTGATGGGCCGAGGCGATAGCCCAGCGGGTAGGGCATTTGCCTTGCATGTGGCAGGCTTCTCCGGCCTGGGTTCGATCCCCGGCATCTCATATGGTCCCCTGAGCACCGCCAGGAAGTAATTCCTGAGTGCAGAGCCAGGAGAAACCCCTGAGCATTGCTGGGTGTGACCCAAAAAAGGAAAGAAAGGAAGAAAGAAAGGAAGAAAGAAAGAAAGAAAGAAAGAGAGAGAGAGAGAGAGAGAGAGAGAGAGAGAGAGAGAGAGAGAGAGATTAAAAGTATCTGATTGAGGGGCCGGAGCGATAGCCCAGCGGGTAGGGCGCTTGCCTTGCACATGGCCGGCCTGTGCTGGCCCGGTTCGATTCCCGGCATACCATATGGTCCCCCGAGCACTGCCAGGAGTAGTTCCTGAGTGCGAGCCAGGAGAAACCCTGAGTCTCCGGGTGTGCCCCCAAAAAAAAAAAAAAAAAAAAGTATCTGATTGGACCAGTCCAGAAGCCATTGTGTTTAGAAGAAATAACCCTGAGGTTCCCAGATATTCCAAGTTGTCAAGAGATAAATTTAAAATTCTTCCATTAAGTTTCCTTGTTAGTAATTCACTTTAACTTAAGTACAAAATGCATGACCTTGAGCAGTTATTATAAATAGCTGTTTTCATCCATGAAATAGCAGTGATTAAGTTACATAAATACACAAAAAAGATGAGTCAAAACATTCCACTACAGACTTTCATTTTAATTTCGACTCTATATCTTCCCAAGACTACAGAGGGTCATTACCCTGGTTTCCAACCAAATGTACAAAATTGTGAACATATAATAAATCAATGATTTTTTCCTGGAGGAAGGCCCATTAAAGTTAGAAAGAGGGGCCGGAAAGATAGCACAACGGGTAAGGGATTTGCCTTGCATGTAGTCGACCTGGGTTTAATCCCGGCATCCCATATGGTTCCCCTAGCACCGCCAGGAGTAATTCCTGAGTGCAAACCCCTGAGCATTGCCAGGTGTGACCCAAAAAAGGAAAAAAAAGAAAAAAAGAACCAGATTTTGAAGGGGTAAAAGATAAGCACTGACTATCTTTTTTACTTCTACTATTTCATTTCTATAAGGATGATCTCCAATCTACCTTTGGTCAACCTCCGCACACTACCTCAGAGGCCAGTCTCTCGGCCAAGGCTTTCTCTATCTGCCTAGCCAGCCGCCCCTAGCTGAACTCTTCAATCCACTCTGAAGCAGCCTCTCCCGTCTAACTCCAGTCTTGCTAATCTTCTACTCAAACTCCTTTCTTTCATGCTTGGATACAAGCCCTCTCAATGGAAGTGACTGACTAGGCCAAAGATTCCAGGGTCCCCTAAATGGATTAAGGAATCCAAAATGTTCAGGATCTAGCCAGGCTGAATTTACCCCTCTCCCAGTTTGGTAGGAAGCCTTAACACCTGTCATTTACATCACAGAAGAGATCCTTCCTCCAGAAAAGCCCTTCTCACCCCTTCCTTCCTAAGGCAGAATTCCTGTAGAGAAAGCCCACATTCTAAGGCTTGCCCTTAAATCACAATAGATTTCTACCCTGAAGGGTTGGATTGGAAGGCTAATCTGATCTTTCTCAATCAATTAGAAAAAGAAGTGTCAGCTACTGTTTAAAAACTTTTACTCTATACTAGAGTATAAACTATTCAAGGACAGAGAAAATGCATCTTTGTAACACAAGACAAGGGTCTTAGTTAAAATAATATACATATATGTATATTTGAAAAGAACACAGGAGCCAGAGTGATAGTACAGGAGGTAGGGTGTTTGCCTTGTATACAATTCATCCCCTGAGCATAGACAGGTTAATTCCTGAATGCAGAGCCAGGAGTAACCCTGAGCAACACTGGGTATGACCCCCCCAAAAAGCAAAAAAAAAAAAAAACCCCACAAATTTAAACAAAGGGGTTAAAAAAGAGCGTTACCATCTTTACCCACTGGTTAGCTTACAACTCCTTCACATTTATCAGTTTATAGTATTCAACAGCAGAGACTAGAGTGAAATATAGGTTACTACAACTTTCTATGAATTTACTGCTAATTCCTCACAGGCACGAAAATTACTTATTTGTATCCTGAAGGTAATTATAATACTCAACCTGTACTCGAATACTTCATAGTATTATTAATATACACTGAGTCAAGACCTCATTCATGTTGAACATGTCACATGGAGAATATTAAAACTATTTAAAAGAAACATATCCTCTGGCCCCAGGACAAAACTTTTAATCGGTACAAAATGAATTTAACTATAATTAAGGGAAGACGTTATGCTGCATGCACACATACAGAATCACATACAGAAACACAACAGAATCTTAACAATGGTTATCTCCTGAACGGATCAATATGAGCACATTTTACTTTCGGTCAAGAAGAGCAAGTGGCGGCTGGAACATAGTACAAGAGGTGCTTGTCTTGTACATGACTGACCCTAGTTCAAACACCTACCACCTATGCTTCCCCGAGCACGGATAGGGGTTACTCCTGAGAACCTCCCTTATTTTTGGATAAGGCCAAAATAGCCCCTGCGCATTGCCAGATATAGGGAAGGAAGAAAAGGAGGGAAGGAAGGAATACATAAGCAAATAGACAAGAGAAACGGTATTTAATAGCATGAACAGTGAAGTATGAGGAGACTAGGGCTTCTACTATGAGTCAAGCACTGAGCTAGCTCATCCAATACTTCAATCAAGAAAGGTTGTTCCTCTCCGCTCCAAGGCTCAAATGGTAAAGCACACACCTTACACGCCGGAGATCCTGGATTGCACCAGCCAAGTGCACTTGCCTTTCATGATAAAAAAAAAAAAGTTTCTTCTATTTCACAGATAAATAAAAGACTGAGTAAATTGACTACTGCAAATACTGGTCAACCTCAAGCGCAATCCTAACATAGCTGACTAGAGGTTCCACGCTACAAAATTAATCTAAAAACTATCTTTAAAATAATCGTGGGGGCCGGAGCGATAGCCCAGCGGGTAGGGCATTTGCCTTGCACGTGGCCGGCCTGTGCCGGCCCGGGTTCGATCCCCCAGCATCCCATATGGTTCCCGAGCACCGCCAGGAGTAATTCCTGAGTGCAGAGCCAGGAGTAACCCCTGAGCATGGCCGGGTGTGACCCAAAAAAGCAAAAAATAAATAAATAAATAAAATAAATAAAATAATCGTGGGGCCAGAGAGGTAGAACAGTAGGATAAGGCATCTGCTAACACCAAGACCATCCGGGTTTGGTCCAATATCGTCAGAGTCCTGCCAGGAATGATGCTAAGCACAGAGCCGGGGTAGCCCTGCACACAGCAGGTGTGACATCCCCCAGCAATGCACCCCAACCGCCTCCCCAAAAATATCTGGGAAAGAGTAAGAAGTAGCCTGGCATCTTCAATGTAAGCAGGGAAGAGAGAAGACTAAGGTTTTTACATCAACCTTACTCAAGAGTATCTTTTAAGTATCTCAAAATAGCCAGGAACATTGTCAAAAAATCAGCTATTAGAAGAAGACAAACCTGTGTCAGGAGAAGCTAAGAAGCCTCCTCGCGGTTGGCTTCCCCCAGACACAGAGCTGCATTCACATACGCTAAATGGACTTGGACTGACTCCACAGTACATGCAGGAGTGACTGCTCTGGGGCCAATCTGCTGGGCCAATCCGACCCTCCAATCCAGTCTCACCTATTCATCTGCTCTTCGAAAATCACCAGGTGTGTGTTGAAGGGAGAGATGGAATACTGCTCCCTGAGAACGTTCTTTTCTAGCTGTCTTTAGACACAGGTGACCATTCATTATCAGAACTACTGCTCCAAAATCTGATAGAGTCTAGCCCAGGAAAGTGTCTCAGATAAGAATGAATGGATCATTGGTTCCAGCACTGCCAGGAGTAATTCCTGAGTGTAGGACCAGGAGTTACCCCTGAGCATCTGGGTGTGGACAAAAACAAAAACAAATAAAAAAACAAAAAATGAATGAATCAGTATTTCTTTGAAAAGACATTGAATTGGGGGGTGCTCTAAGTTACACATTTTAAAATCTAAACTAAAATTTCCATTTCTTTAAAATTAGTAGTGACATGGTTAGTTGAGAAAAATAGTTGCAGGCCCTATTCACAAATTTCCTGACGGAATCTTTCAGAGGAAACTAGATGATTTCAGACTTAGAAATTAAAAGAAACATATAATTTTGAAACCTAATATGAAATAGTGAGAAAACATTTCCTTTAGCGATTACAATTAATTCAACATTCCTGAAAGTCTTTTTAACTATTTTCAAATAACATGTAGCTAAAAATCACCCAAACCCATGGGTCTGAGAAACAGTACTGTGTACAGGGTGCTAGCCTTGCACACCATCTGACCTGGATTTGATCCCCCACACCCCCATAAGAGGGTCCCTTGTGCCCCATCAAAAGTGATCTCTGAGCACAGAGACAGGAGTAAGCCCCAAACACCACCCTCAAACAAAAAAATACCAAACCCACTATTCCTTCAGAATAAAGTAACCTCAAAGGCAATTCAATGAGGAAAGTAATAGTATGTTTGGGACAGGATGAAAAAGGTACAAAGCTTTTGGATAAGTTCCATCCAATCTGACCTAAAAATAAGCGCAGACAGTAATAGAAGTTAACAACTACTGGTATGCAAGTATATGATAACGTCCAAGTCAATAAGTAATTTCAATTAATCAATAAAGTTAAACCACCATTAAATGGAATCTGCATCTCTATATGAAACCCATACAAATTAGCGTTTTCCGTAAGTAAAATGCTCAAAGGCCAAATACATATCTTGGAGAAACAGAAGGAGTTTTATTTTAGGCAGACAAAGGGAAAGAAAGGCAGCTTAATAAGAACCACAGAAGGCCTCTCACTACTACCCCGGGCAGAAGTCAGCACAGACCAAGTCTAGGGGTTACCTAGCCACGGCTCTGCCAATGCCAGCTTTTGCCTGAGTAAAGGTGTCCCTGCCGGGTGGTCAGATGCAGAATACCTCTGCCAGCTAATTCCAGTCCTCTAGACAGGACAGTCACCCACCACGCTGCCCCATGTCCACCGGCAGGAAGGAAGGAAGGAAGGAAGGAAGGAAGGAAGGAGGGAGGGAGGGAAGGAAGGAAGGAGGGAAGGAGGGAGGGAGGGAGAGAGGAGGAAGAGAGGAGGAAGAGAGAAGAAAGAAAGAAAGAAAGAAAGAAAGAAAGAAAGAAAGAGAGAGAAAGAGAGAAAAGAGAGAGAGAGAGAGAGAGAGAGAGAGAGAGAGAGAGAGAGAGAGAGAGAGAGAGAGAGGGCGAGTAGGTGGCAGAAGAGTGCTGGTACAGGAGGTAAGGCACTTGCCTTGCAAGCCTCCACGGTTGGTGCAGCCCAGCTTTGCACATGGTTTGCTCCCTGAGCATGGCTGGGGAGTTCACTCCTAACCACTAGAACCAGGAATAACCCCTGTGCACTACCAGGCGTGGCCCAAACCTCCCCCCCCCCCATAAAGAAATAAAAATTTTAAACGAAGGAAGCAAACACAAGAGAAAGGAAAAATAACTGCTGCAAACAGGCGCGGGGGGGGCAGAGTACATTTCATGTCAATCTCCAGCACTCCAAGCAAATACAAACCGATAATCAGGAGGGAAGTGTTGCCCCAGGAAACATCCCATCCCTGAGAATCAGGAAATCTAGATCTGAAATTTGCAATGTTCTACGTGTGGGTGCCTGTGTATGAGAGAGTTGTGTTTGACTTTCAAAGCTCAAGGCACCCAAATAAAACTAAAAAGGAATAAGTTTACACAGAGGGAGGGGGCAAAGACCCACCCAGGGTCGGCATAGTTCAGTCCCCTGGGGCCTCCTCCCTGGGGTTGGGGAGGTTGAGTAATGGCAAGAAGTTTTCCTAAAATCCCGTTTTCCTTATTTCTAGGGTCCACTACAAGAGGCAATGATAGGCACTCAAGTCCTAATTTCCAGAATAAATAAACGCCGGGTCCTCAGACTGGAGACCCGGTTTCAGGGTCTCCTGCCCACCTCCGGTCCTCCCTCTCCCCTAATTTCTAAGGCTTTCTAGCTTTCGGACAACCAGGGTCTCCCCACACCCCCTCCACCCCGGGGTTCCGTTCACGTGTTTCTTTTACCGGAGAGTGACCAAACAGGACAGGAAACTGCTCTGTCAGGGGTGGGGGTGCGCCTGAAATCCGGCCCCTCTCCTCCTCCCTGCTCCTCGCATCTATTCCTCTACCAAGAGGGGGCCGTGGGGGAGGGGTGCTGGAGACGACCCCCCTTCCCAGAATACCCGGGGGACATAGGGTGGGTGGGGGCAAAGTGAGAAAGAACACCCCGCGTTTCTGGGGGTTGAAATAAAAAAGGCGATCGGGAAAGCCTAGTCGGAAGAAATCCCACCTGAACATACCTCCTCCCTTCCCACTGCAAAAAGGCCAGTCACGAACTAATGAGCTCAGAAAAATGCCTGGAAAACTTTTCCAACGGGAAGAGCAGGCCCGTCTCCCAGCCTTGGGGGTGGGGGTGAGGGGCTCCAGGGCGCTGGGGCTGGAGTTTGCAGCCGGGGCACGGCGGGGCCGGGGCGCGGGGTGGGGGGCGCGGCGAGGGGTGCAGGGGCGGAGTACCTTCAATGGACAGGAACTGGCCCGGAGTTTCCAAATAGCCGAGTGCTCTCCCCGCGCCTTCGGGGTCCCGAGCGCTAGGACCAAGGCGCCCCGAAAGGAGGGCAGCCCCCATCGGGGCCTAAAAGGAAACTTTCCGGGCCGCGGCTGCACCTGACTCCTCACCGCCCCTCCACCCCACACCCCACGCCCGCCAGGCCGCCCCGCCCCGCCCTTGCCAGGCCGCCCGGAGCGCACAGGAGGGGGCGATCAATTCAAGTGTTACCGGAATGGGGGGGCGAGACCGCCGTGTGAAGGGAGGGCTGGACGCCCACCCCCACTCCCAGGCCCCGGCGCCCCTGTCCCGGCAGCCCGGGCCTGCCGCTCCACCGGGGAAAGCTCCGGGCCGCGCACGATTCCGCCCTGCAGCGCCGCCGTCCCGCTCCGGGGCCCCCGGGGGACCGAAGGGTCCGGAGTGCAGGGGCGAGGGGCGGCCGCCCGCGGGGCAGCGGGCCCACCGGCCCTAGGCCTAGCCGGCCCCCCACCCCGTCCGCCCACACCCCACCCGGCCCGCGCAGGCCGTGCCGTCCGCCTGGCTGTGGCCCGGGCTGGACCCCAACCCGCCACCCCCTCCCCGCCCCGCCGTGGCCGCCCGCGGGCGCCCCCGAGGCCCCCGGGCCCCCAGCCCCCCGCCACCCGGGCGCCGGCCCTTCTCACCCTTTCATTCTCCGCCTGGGGCTGGCGCGGGCCGGCGAATCCCCCGGCCTCACGTACGCGCGCTCGCCGCCCGCCCTGCCTGCGCGGCCCAGCCCGCCGCCCTACGGGAGCCCGGGGATGTGGGCCAGGCCTGGGGCCGCCTCTGCTTACCTTTCAGCTGCTTTTTTTTTTTTTTCCTCCTTCCCCCTTTTCCCTCGGCCGGGCTGACAGATCAGAGTGAGAGGCGCTGGCAATGGACTTAGGAAGCTCGGCTGCCGCGGCTACTGCTTCCCCCTGGGCTCCGGCGAGAGCCTTTCCCGGTCAAGCAAGAGGGGTGAGGATCATATTTTTATTTTGGAAACTCAAAAGTGCTCCCAGGGTCGGTGATTATTAAGGGGAAATCCCTGAATATACTCTCCAGCCAAGAAGGCAGGGCTGCCGGGCTGCACTAGAAGAGGCAGCAGCCTCCTACAGCACCACTACCGGCACCGCGGGGACATAACACCAGAGAGCCGCTCCTCTGCCCTCCGAAACGACAACTTTCCTACCATCTTGGAGGCAAGGAAAGGGGGGCCGGGGGCAACAGTGCACCCGAGCCCGAGAAAGTACACATTTCGACTTCTCGTCTTTGGGGAAAAGTCCACCCGGGTCGTCTCCACCCGCGCCTGGAGGGGTGCAAAAACGGGAAGATTCTTGGGGGTGCCTGAGAGACCATTTGCATTTGCACCAGGGGGGAAAATGTTTCTGCATCTTCTGATGAGAAGAAATCTTTACAAGACACAGGTTTTTCCGGTGATTATTATTTTCTCTTTTCGCTTTCATCGGTTTCCGTGTTAGTGACAGTGATAGCTGAATTTTTTTTTTTTCTTCTTTCAGGCTAATGATAATTTTTATTTTCTTCATTGCAGAGCTAAGTTCTGTCGGGCTGATGGTCAGTTTGTGAGTTCGTACTTAAAGGAGGCTTTATTTGTCTAAATATTTGTATATTTTTTATAGATTGTTTTTGTTTGCTTATATATGAATGTGTATGTTCTATACCTCAAAACAGGTTGCCAAAAAAATAATTGCAAAGGGATGTCCTTTTGTCTCCTGTCTTAAAAGCATTGTAAATAAAACCTAGTGACTGTCCAGGAAGGCATGATACAGCTGTTTATTTTCCACAGTGCAAACAAGGACAGAGATGACTGCAGGGTCAAATACAAGTTGAGTATAATTGACCACGTTTCTGGAAATAATCTTCATTCCCTTATGGTCTGCCCGTGAAGAAGGGGCTTTGAGTTTTACAACTGGCATTCGTGTTTTAAGAGAGCTTTAGATTTTGTACTAAGTAAATTTGCTTATTGAAAATTGTACCCAGGAATTGAATCTTTAAGGACGTTGTTTTGAAGTAAAATAATATTACTTAGGAGCAGAGAGAGAGAGAGAGAGAGAGAGAGAGAGAGAGAGAGAGAGAGAGAGAGAGAGAGAGGAAGAGAAGAGAAAGAGACATAAAGTTAGAGAGGAAATACACATCCCAGATGGGTATGCAGGTAACCCCAGAATAAAAATATGGGAATCTTTTCTATTTACTTGATCAGGATGAGATCATGAATGAATGTTGCTCTCCGCTCTTTTGTGTTTCAGAGTTAAGAAATGTGTTTTCATTTGAGTTGAAGTGTGTTGGTTTAGAACTTCCCCTGTGCTTGTGGTGTAATACAAGGCACTTTAATACAAGGCAGTGGTTTCATGAGTATTTTAATGAGCACATCGGAGAATATTAGTGGGATCAAGTTCTGTCCCTGCTGTGGTAGCCAGAGGAAAGTCAGTCAAGGATGCTGTCCACTAGCAACAACTGATAGAACTTTTACTGGAGCATAGTAAATTGCCATTTAAGTGTGAAACCAGAGAAAATTTGAGGAAGTAACCAGAGGACAGTTTCGTATGACAACAGAGAATAATGAGTTGAATCTTAAAGTGACAGTTGTTTCTCTGCTACACTTGGGCTCGCATGGTGAGAATGAATATGTACTATTAGTGCTTTAAATCAGTAGAACACAGGGCTGGAACGTTAGTACAGTGTGTGTGGCAGACCAGGTTGATTGCTCGGCGCTCCAAATGGTCCCACAAACCCGCTAGGACAGATCCCTAGCAGCAGAGCCAGATGTGGCTCACAAAAACAAAACAAAATCAGAATGTGTAACATTCCCTTATAATTTCCAAATTACAAAGCTTTCAGAAAACTCACCACTTTAGGATGTTTCTTTTCTGACCTTTGAGATTTAGAAATTTCACAAACTGTGGCATGATTTCAAATAATATATGTTTCAGGATAGCCCCATCTTTTCCTTTTTTTTTTCTTTTTTGGGTCACACCCGGCAATGCTCAGGGGTTACTCCTGGCTCTGCACTCAGGAATTACTCCTGGCGGTGCTCAGGGGAGACCATATGGGATGCTGGGGATCGAACCCGGGTCAGCTGAGTGCAAGGTAAACGCCCTACCTGATGGACTATCTCTCCGGTCCCATCTTCTTTCTCTTTAGTACAAAATTCTAAGGTATTTGAAGTAAATCAACTGATAAGTATTATCCTGAAAGCTTTAATTATAAAGTCGCTTTCTGTTTTCAGTTTCTCTCTTTTTGCGATTTGGGGGTGGGAAATTGGGATTTGAAATCACAGCCACTGGTGTTTGTGGGCTCCTGCTGGCTCTGTGGTCAGGGCTCTTTCCTAACCATGCTCTGAGACCCTTTGGGGAGCAAAGTGACCCTAACCTGGGCCTGAACTCTCTTCATGCTCCCTCACAGTTTCTTTTAACTTGGAAAGATCAAATACATTGTTACAAGGAAATTATATCCCTTAAGTGACACCTCTAGTGGACTTGAAAAACATGTTTTGGACAACTTACTCCATTTAACATGGGTTATGAGATACACTTTGAGTTTTTCAGCCAATTCAGCTGTGTTTGCTTTTGCCGCACCCTTTCATGAAATCCTTCCTGTGAGGAAACAACCTTGTCTGCAGGATCTTTTATTTTATTTCATTTTATTTTTACTTTTTGGGTCACACCCTGCCATGCTCAGGGGTTACTCCTGGCTCTGCACTCAGGAATTGCTCCTGGTGGTGCTCTGGGGACTAGATGGGATGCCGGGATCCAACCCAGGTAGGCCACATGCAAGGCAAACGCCCTACCTGTTGGACTATGGCTCCGGCCCCTGTCTGAATGATTCTATCAGGGAATGGGGATATGGTGCAGAATCTGAGCCTTGGTGTCCTTTTTTTGATAAAATTTGACCGTAATGTGGCTCTGACCCCATATTTATTCACCAGCTGAGCTGAATTGTCAGATGAAATCCCACTGTATTTGTACACTTGATGATTTTCGCTGGTCATTGTTAATTTCAGTTAATAACTGTAGTCACAGGGCTGGAGAGATTTTTTTTTTTTGGGGGGTGGGTTACTCCTGGCTCTGCACTCAGGAATTACTCCTGGCGGTGCTCAGGGGACCATATGTGATGCCGGAATCAAACCCAGGCCGGCGCGCGTGCAAGGCAAACGCCCTACCCGCTGGGCTATTGCGCTGGCCCCTGGAGAGATAATTTTATTTATTTTGCTATTTTGGGTCACACTACTCAGGGGTTACTCTTGGCTCAGTACTCAGAAATTACTCCTGGCAGTGCCCAGGGGACCATCCAAAATGTCAGGGATTGAACCCAGGTCAGCTACATGCAAGGCAAACCCCCTACCTGCCTCACTATTGCTCCGGCCCCTGGAGAGATAATTTAATATGCAAACACATGTGCTTCACATGCAGGTGGCCTAGGTTTGATCCCTGACACCACATGACCCCTGAGCACTGAGCTAGGAGTAGCCCCTGAGGCCCCACTGGGTGTGATCCAAAAAAGCATAACAAAAAATTATATTTATATCAAGTACAGTTATCTTTATAGTTTCCAGAAGCTGTAAGTACTAGCCAGTAGCAGTATTTTTTTCTTTTTTGGGTCACACCCTGAGATGCTCAGGGGTTACTCCTGGCTCTGCACTCAGGAATTATTCCTGGCGGTACTCGAGGGAGCAGATGGGATGCCGGGGATCGAACCCTAGTTGGCCACGTGCAAGTCAGATGCCCTACCCATTGGACTATCACTCCCGTGTCCCAGCAGTAGTTTCTATAGACTGTTGATGTTAATGAAACGACATTGTTGACCGTAATCAGCTCTTGTTTGCCCTCTAAGATGCCCACTGTTCAAGCTTGGTTTATGCTAAGGGTACCCAGGGCATCTTAGTAACCTAGCTGTGCACTTTTATGTTTGTGCTATTATTTGCTTTCACCAAAGAGCTATTTGGTGAAATAGCTTCTTTCTTTTTTTTTTTTTTTTTTTTGGCTTCCAAATGCAGTTGATACTGTCTTGGCTTTCAGGGAGTGTAGACCTTCAAGGACACTGAGTGTTTCCAGTAAGATTCCAAATCCTCCTCCTGCTTGGGAGTTTCTGAGGTGCCAGCTCAGGTCAGTGCTCTGTGTCCACAAGTGTTACATTCCTACCCTATGCTCTGGGCCAGAAGCAAGATGGATCAGCATTTGGAACCATCGTGTTCAGTAGTGGCAACCAGTGGCTAGTTTCAGCTCTGTGAAGTCTGGTGCCTTAAGCCTATTGTTGTGAGGAATGTAAATAAATCGATATGCATGTTTGTTGGTTACAACGCACTGTGATTCAGAAAGACTTATTTTATTTTTTTGGCATTTGGGGTCACACCGGCAATGCTCAGGGGTAATTCCTAGCTCTGCACTCAGGAATTACTCCTGGCGGTGCTCAGAGGACCATATGGGATGCTGGGGATTGAATATGGGATGCTGGTCAGCAGCGTGCAAGGCAAAAGCCCTACCCGCTGTACTATCCCTCCAGCTCCAGAAAAGACTTCTTATTGATCCTGAAAGCTGAAGTTTATGTTGCAAAACACCAACATGATTAAAAATATTACCTGTAGTTATAAAATAATGTTAGATTTTTTATAGCTCTAATCAATATTTGACTGAGTGGCCTACTGCCATAAATGGCAAAGTTTTACCTGCGTAATGCTTGTAGCAACAGTGCCTTTCATTTAGTCTGTTAATTTTATTTATTTTTTGCTTTCCCGGGTCCCACATGGCAATGTTCAAGGGTTACTCCTGGCTCTACACTCAGGACTTACTCCTGGCAATGCTTGGGAACCATATGGGATTCTGGGGATCAAACCCATGTTGGTCGCATGCAAGGCAAATGCCCTTCGATGTACTATCACTCTCTAGCATTTATTCTGTTAAGCCTTAATTTCACAAGTAGATTGTTTGGCCTTGAATTGAATTGGAAACTGATATTTTTGCTGTTACTAAAATCTTTAGTTAGTCTACTTTTCTTTATTATTTTAATTTTGCAAAAATTACGAGAAGGGCAGAGGGCAAGTTAAACAAGCTGGAGCATGGAATTTTCACACAGGAGTTCTAGTCTGCTTGGTCCCAGCCCTTCTTGGTACCCTGAGCACCACCGGAGTGACCGTCATTCCCAGCCCTTAAACTAGAAGTAGCCCCAGAGTACCCTGAATGTGATCCAACAATAAAACTTGAACCAAAGTTATGGCTCAAACCCTAAGCATAGCCAGGTGTGACCCCCCAAAAAAAAAAAAAAAAAAAGCAAAGTTATGGCTCAGTAGTATAGCACTTGCCTTGTGTGTATGAGACTCTGGAGTACAGAGCCAGGAGTAGCCTCAGAGCATTGCTGGATGTGACCCTCCTCCCCACCCAAAAAGATCTCAGGGACCATCGAGATAGTATAGCAGGTAAGGCATTTGCCTTGCACGTGGCTGACCTGCATACAATCCCAGGCACCCCATCTGGTCCCCTGAGCCCACCAGGAGTGACCCCAAGCTCAAAGCCAGGAATAAGCCTGAGGATGCCCGGCACCCCCCCACGTCCCACTGCAAACAAAAAAGTCCTCATTTATAGATTGTGGATATGAAGTAAAAAAATTTATGCATTTTAATATATACATGGCTTTAAGCAATAAAGTTATGCTTTTACTGACAAATCTTTACTGACAGAATCACCAAGTATTGAAAAAGATGCTGACAGTAGGCATGGCTAGGCACATTTACTCGGGGTGGGGATGCTGGCGGGGCAGGGCATGGATACGTAAACCTTACCCAGTCATGCAGATGTCTTTTCTGATATTTCCCATGCGGGCCGCAGGCATACCAAGAATTAGCTAGCACTGCGACCCCCCCACGGAGGTAAAAGGGTGTGTGGAAGGAGGGCATGTTGCCGGAAACCTTTCCAACCACTTTTAAGATGACCGTAGATAGGAAGCATTTCTGTTTTGGAAACATTTATTGGTAGTAATGTTTCTGTTAAAACACAGACTGTAACTGCTGAACCCTGAAAGAAAAGGGTAGTGGAGGGCTGGTTGGGGTATTGTCAGAAATCCAGAGCCTCACTTCTGTGAGGTATGCGTGCTCTAGATCTGATAAACAACCACATTGTACTTTTTAGGTCAAATAACGAAATTTCTGCGTTATTTGGGTGTTTTTTTTAATTGGACTATGCTCTGCTTGATGCTCAGGGCTTACTTGCAGCCATGGTGTTCTGGGGAGGTGCTAGAGAGCAAACCCAGGCCAGTGGCACACAAAGCAGGCTCTTAGCTCTTCAAGCTGTCTCTCCTGAATATGAGATTTCTATACTTTAGTTTCCGTTACAGTAAAAGATATCAGCATGTCATGGTAATCCCAAGAGCAAACCTAAATCAGGAACACTCAAATGTGGGAATTACTACTACTTGGTACCAAGCCAGAAACCAAGAGAGTTCGGTTTTGTTGAAGAACCAAACAAATTATATCAAGCCAGCAGATCCTGGGGAGCAACAGGGACCCGGCATGTCCCTGCGGCCTTTGCACTGCCTTCTTGGGTGCAGGAAGGAAAGGTGACGTCATCGCCTCTAGGGAGGAATCTTTTTTTCCCTTTGGCTTTCTGTGTTACACCTGGTGATGCTCAGGGGTTACTCCTGCCTCTGCACTGAGGAATTGCTTCTGGTGGGGCTTGGGGGCCATTTGGGATGCTGAAGATTGAACCCAGGTTGACCACATGCAATGCAAACACCTTACCGCTGTGCTATCACTCCAGACCCAGGGAGGAATCTATTGACTCGAGTTTTGTTTGTTGGCTTTGGTTTGGGGACCACAGCAAGCAGTGCTCAGGGAATCATGGGGTTCCAGAGGTCAAATCCCAGCATCCTTCACACAGAGCATAGGCTCCAGCCCATTGAGCTCTGAGCCTTTCTCCAGGTCTCCCCTCCCTCCCTCCCTCCCTCCCTCCCTCCCTCCCTCCTTCTCTCCTTCCTTCCTGCCTACCTGCCTTCCTGCCTGCCTGCCTGCCTTCCCTCCTTCCCTCCTTTCCTTCATTTTTTTTTTTTTTTGAGGAAGTGTGGTTGGGACTTGGGGTTGTAGTACAGGGACTGAATTTAGGACCTTCATGTGCTAGGCATATGTCTAATACTTTGAGTTATCTACTAGGCCCATTTTTTTTTTTTTTTGCTTTTTTGGGTCACACGGTGATGCTCAGGGGTTACTCCTGGCTCTGCACTCAGGAATTACTCTTGGCAGTGCTCGGGGGACCATATGGGATGCTGGGGATCGAACCCAGGTCGGCTGCGTGCAAGGCAAACGCCCTACCTGCTGGACTGTCTGCTCTGGTCCCTCGACTAGGCCCTTGGCTCTTTCGTTTTGTTTTGGGCAGTGCTCAGGGGTCACTCCTGGCAGGGTTTGACACATAAAGGGTGCCAGGAATTAAACTCAGGTCAGTTATGTGCAAAGCAAATGTCTTAACCCCTGTCTTTTCTTTCTAGTCCTTGGTGTTTCTTTTATGCATACCTGGTACAACGTGACTTTATGGTAAATAGGTGCATTATATACTTTCGTTTGGCGCTATGTCTAGTGGTGCTCAAGAACTGCTCTCTGGTTAGTGTGCAAGGGACCGTGCAGTGGTGGGTATTGAGCCCAGGCCTCGTGCACACAAGATGTGCTGCTGCCCTTTGAGCCGTCTCCTTGACCGTTGATTTCATCCTTAGGAAAACCAGGATGAAATGAGGGGTCAGCAGCAGTTAAAAGTCATCATTAGGGGCCGGAGCGATAGCCCAATGGGTAGGGCATTTGCCTTGCACACGGCTGGCCCGTGCCGCCCGGGTTCGATCCCCAGCATCCCATATGGTCCCCCGAGCACCACCAGGAATAATTCCTGAGTGCAGAGCCAGGAGAAACCCCTGAGCATTGCCGGGTGTGACCCAAAAAAAAAAAAAGTCATCATTAGGGTGATGCCATTTTTTTGTCCACAGAAGCAAGTCACGGTCTTTCTTGTCTTGACAGCCTTCATTCTAGCTCTGCTGCTTAAGTCCCAGGTCCCTGTGATGTCTTGTCAAACGTTGCCCCTGGTCTCAGGAGATAGCTTAAAGACTGAAGCGCACATGCTTTGTGTGTAGGAGTCCCAGGTCGAATCCTTAGCACTCTGTACAAACCCTATGGTTCAGACCCCTAGAGCAAGAGAAAGTGACCCCTCCCACAAGCAATAGCCTCTGGGCACTGCCAGGTGTACCCCCGCACTCCCCCAAAAGAGAACAAAATATTTTTTTTTTTTTTTTTTTGCTTTTTGGGTCACACGTGGCAATACTCAGGTGTTACTCCTGGCTCTGCACTCAGGAATTACTCCTGGCGGTGCTCAGGGGACCATATGGGATGCCGGGATTGAACCTGGGCCAGCATGAGCGGCCGTGTGCAAGGCAAGCGCTCTACCCGCTGGGCTATCGCTCCAGCCCAAAAACAAAATCTTTGATACCTTTTGATATGATTATAAACCAACCTTTTGATATCATTATAAGGATTCATAAGGCCTTCATCTGAATGAAGGACTTTCATTCCTTCTTGTTTTTATAACATGCTACTTAAACCTCTCTCCTTTTGCTTATTTGTAAAATAGGGATAATAATAGTGTTGGGGGGTTGTGAGGATTAAATGACCCAATGCATGTAAGGTCCGAGACCGGCCTCCAGCACATAGTAAGTGCTATGTAAAGCTCAGCTGTACTTCTGGTTGCTTTCAATAAACACTTTAAGGGCATCACTGCTCAAGGTCAGGGAGTATTGTTTGGGTTTTGCTTTGTTTCTAAACACTATGAAGACTGTGGACTTAATTGCATTAGTTACTCTTTGGAGTCAATGGAGAAAAGATGAAAGATGCTTATTGTAGACCTAAGAGCACGTTTAAACAGAAGTACAGACCACTGATCTTCATTTTCCCTCTAGATATTTTTGAATACCTAGATGGTTGAAAGTATGCAAAGAAAGAATTTCAAGGTTTTTTCTTTTGGGGGAGTTCATACCCGTGATGCTCAGGGTTATTCCTGGCTCTGCACTCAGGAATTACTCCTTGTGGTGCTGGGGGGACCATATGGGATGCTGGGGATTAAACCTGGGTCGGCTGCGTGCAAAGCAAATTCCCTCCCGCTGGACTGTTGCTCTGTCTCATAGAATTTCAAGTTTAGCTGGGATTTTGGTGTCCTGTTTTAGATCTTTCTGATCTCCAGCAAACCATATGGTTCCCCGAGCCCACCAAGAGTGATCCCTAAGCACAGAGCTAGGAGCAATCCTTGAGCACTGTTGGGTGTGGCACACAAAACCATGTGCACACATACACACACACACACACACACACACACAAAAATTGCTGAAGGCATATGGAGATGTTATTAGTGCCCGCTGGAGCATATCGATGATGAACGGGAAGACAGTGATACAGTGATAGTATCAGAAGCAAGGCACTTGTCTTACTAAGACCCCAGAGACAGTAGTTCAAATCATTGGCATGACCTATAGTCCCTGAATCACAGCCAGCCAGGAATAGCCACTGAGCACCTATGTATGGCCCTAAAATATAAATCCAGGTATAGGAAGAGTGAATACAGAGAATACTGGTGCACGTTTATACTCCTTTTATTAGCAATTCTAAAGAAATACATCCATCTAAATCTCAGTATGAAAAATAAGACTTTTCTGACAACGGGGCATAAAAAATGATGACATGTTCAAAAGGGGTCACCTCATGAATAGGAGGTCTTTGGCATAGCCAACATTTCTATCTTTCCTGCACTGGAACTAGTTTATTATCGCAACATGAACAAGCCATGTTAGGAAGTAGGGTACAGGGCTAAGATCAGATGGATAGTGCAGGGGTAAGGCACATGCCTTGTCTACAGCCAGCCCTGGCTCCTGAGTGCCACTGCATCCTTGGGCCTCCTTCTCTGCTTTCCCCTAAAAAAAAAAGCACCCTGGGCCTATTATAACTCAGTGCCCTCATTCTTTTCATTCTTTTGTTTGGTTTTTGTCTGATGGCCACATCTGGTGGTACTCAGGGTTTACTCCCTGGCTCTGCACTCAGGAATCGTTCTGGAGGGGTTTGGGGGACCATTTGGGATGTCAGGGAATTGATCCTAGGTCGGCGACGTGACAGGTAAGTGCCCTACCTTCTGTACTGTAGCTCCAACCCAGTGTGCCCTCATTCTTAGCACAGCTGTTCGAAGATGATTTATAAGTTAATATGTAATATATGACCCATAAGAACAGGTTCTGTTCCTTTTCACTGAAGTCATAGAAAATGTTTGTACCTTAATTAAGACTAGGGCTGGAAAGATAGTACAGAGGTTAATACCCTTGTCTTGCGCACAGCTAACCCAGGTTCAGACCTAGGACTACATATGGTGCCTCAAGCACCACCAGGAGTAATCCTGAGCACAGAGCCAAGCATAAGTCCTAAGCAACACTCTGGCCCCCAAAACATCCTCATCCCGCCAAAAAGTATGGTTGAGTTGCTAAGAGATAGTACAGCAGGAAGGATGGTGCCTTGGATGCAGCGCACCTGGTTTCAATTCCTGCATCACCTGTGATCTCCGTGCAGAGCCAGGAGTAAGCCCTGAGACAGCAGGGTGTATCCCTAGAACATACACAGATATAGAGCATGTTTATACATACATATTTGTGTGTGTGTGTTAAAAAACTAGCTCAGCGTGAGCAGAATGTCAGTCAGAGAGTGCCTGCCTCTCAGTGTGATGCGTTGGGTTTGATTCTCAGAACCACAAATATAAATCACTTGTATCACTTGTCTTCCCCTTCATCCATTTGCTTGAGCTGGCACCAGTAGCATCTCCATTCATTGGGAATGAGGTCCATTATTGTTACTGTTTTTAGCATATCGAATACACCACGGGTAGCTTGCCAGGCTCTGCCGTGGCTCTGGGTTCATCCCAGGGGACCCAGTCTTTTTTCTATGTCAGACTGTCAACCACCCAGGGCCTATAGGGCAGAGCCCTGGGGTCTCCTGTCTGCCACCTGCTGACGAGCCGGGCACCGCAGCCACACCTGCAACACCTCGAGGGGCAGGACAAATATAAATTAATAATTAATTAATTAATTAATAATAGTAGAAGAGTTCAGCTAATACCAAATCTAAGAATTTATTCACTCAACTGTGTTCCTAATAAACAGGCATTGCCTTAGCATTGGTCTCTGACAGAGCATCCATAATCTTCTTTGGGGTCCCGGATGCAGAGTAAGATGCCTCAGCTTGCTCAGCGGGTTGGAGCACAGGCTTTGCATCTTGAATGCTCAGGTTGGGTTCCCAGCGCTCACCACTGCCTGTGCACCTCCAGCTATGGTCCCTGACTGACTACAGCATAAGGGAACTTAATAAATCCATTTAGCAATTTTTTTTTCTCTTTGGGTCACATCCAGCAATGTTCAGGGGTTACTCCTGGCTCTGCAGTCAGTATCATTCCTGGTTCAGGGGACCATATGGGGCATAGGGAGTAAACCCAAGTTGGCCGTGTATAAGAAAAAACGCCTTCCTTGCTGTACTGTCACTTGGCCACTCTATTTAGCAATTCTTGACTTACTAAAAAAAATAGAATGTATAGGGCAGGAAGTATGTCAAGTCATTGTGGTCAGAGTAATATTTCACAAAACATTTCAGTTAAATCTGCATGGATGCATATTTTTATGGCAGGTTGTTGGCAAAAAGTTGGAAAACTTTTAGAAATCTTAGAAGCCTGAAATCGGGCCCCCAAGATACTGCTCCAAGGGCCTGAGTGACTGCTTTGCTTGCAGGAGATCCCCAGCACGGCTCGGTGCCCTGAGCAGCACCACATGTGTGGCCCAGAATGAAAAGATAAAATGAACAACCTTTGGCAGGGAAATAGCACAGGGGGCAGGAACACATGCGTTGCATGATCTGGCCCTGTGTGGTGGTCACAGAGCACCTCCAGGTAGTGCCCTGGAGACCCCAGCACTGCCAGATGTGACACTGATTGCCTGACATTCAGGATCAGGGCCAGAACAATAGTCCTGTGGGGAGGGCATTTTCCTTGCAGCGGCCGACCTGGGTTCAATCCCCAGCAACACATATGGTCCCCTGAGCACCGTCGGGGTTCATTCCTGAGTGCTGAGCCAGGAGTAACCCCTCAGCTTCACCGGGTGTGACCCAAAAAAGACAAAACACAACAAACTCCAAACAGGATCAGACCCTACTACCAACTGTCTAGTCTTGTTGGGCAGGGTGGTCCCAGGTTGAAATCTCTCTCTCTCTCTCTCTCTCTCTCTCTCTCTCTCTCTCTCTCTCTCTTCAGTTTTTTTTTTTTTTGGGGCTATACCCAGCGGTGCACTCAGGGATCAGTCCTGGCAGGTTTTGGGGACCATACAGGGTGCTAGGGGTCAAATCTGGGTCAGCCGCATGCAAGGCAAGCTCCCTCCATCTGTAGTATCTCTCTGGCTAAAAGGCTGCAATCTGTTGCATTCGTCAATCACTAAATAGTGAACTAAGTCCTCCTTCCCTCTCTTCATTATCCATTGGCAGGGTATAGTTGGGTGCTTTTTTTTTTTTTTTTTTTTTTGCTTTTGGGTCACACCGGCAATGCTCAGGGGTTACCCTGGCTCTGCACTCAGGAATTACTCCTGGCGGTGCTCGGGGGACCATATGGGATGCCGGGGATCGACGGCCCGGCTGAGCCGGCGCGTGCAAGCAAGCGCCCTACCCACTGGGCTATCGCCCCCGCCCCAGTTGGGTGCTTTTGTTGGAGAGGGGATTGGATCACTCCTGGCAGTGCTTGGGATCAAACCTGGGTTGGCCAAGTGCAAAGGCAAGCACCCTATCCCCATACTGTCTCTCTGATGCTGGTTCTTTCAAGTTGTTTTTGTTTTGTTTCTTTTTGCATTTCCCCCCACCCAAGGGTAGGTTGGGTGTACTTGAGGGTCACTTCTGATGGTGCTCAGAGAACCATGTGGCACTGGGGACCCAACCTGGGGCTCCTGCATGCAAAGCATGTGCTCAGCCCCTCAGTTCTGTGCTTGATCTAAGCAGGTAGAGACAATCATGAACTGTAGCTAAAAGCGCTAGATGTTGATGTGGCTGGTGAGGTGGGGTCTGGAGCGAGTAAAACATCAACAGAGGTTGAATGGAACACCCACAAAGGAGGTCGAGTAGAGCACTCACAAGGAAGTCTCCACAAACCACTTTGGGGGAATCTCTCTGGTTCATTAGGTGGAACAGGGATATTTAAGTTGGGAAAATTAGGGTGGGAACTCTGTGTCAGCCAATCAGGTAGTGAGATTTGTGTCAGCCAATCGGGTAGACGGATTAAAACAGGGTGTGTGCTTCTGTATAGGGTTCGTGCTTAATGTGTTTAGCTACAGTGACAACCTTGTAATTGTGTATCTCACAGTGATTAAAGGGGGAATGGGTAGAAGAAACGGCATGAGATAAATGGAACGGGTCTTCAGCACGCCAGAAGGTGTGTGATGAACAACAGTGGGAAATAAAAGCAGGCTGGAGCCCAATTTGAAATTTGAAAACCACACTGAAAAATTCCAGCAGACACAGCAAGCCATAAAGGTCCATTATTGTATTTTTAAAATGGTCCTCTGCTATTTAATTATTCAAGGAGTCGCTGTGACTCACTCACAGTGTGTTTGGCTCTGGGCTTAAGGTATTGGAGAAGCAAGTAGTTCTAGCCCTCAAATGGCAAGTGGCTTCAGTCTGATAAAGAGAATTATGGTTTTGGAGATGCTTTGTTTTTCGCATATTCTTCTTATAAACACCTAAGCTCCATGAAGACCAGGGTATATGTTTGCCTGTTTCTGTTGTTTCAGCTGTTTTGTTCACTTGACATCTAGAACAATGCCTTGCACAAAATAGGCACAGCAATAAGTCCACGCTTGCTTCCTCAGAACCCTTCTCATCTTTATTTTTTGTCTTTGGGCCATCGTTGGCAATGCTTAGGGGTTACTCCTAGCTTTGTACTCAGGAAGCACTCCTTTCGGTGCTTGGGAACTATATGGGATGCCAGGGATGAAATCCAGGTCAGCCATGTGCAAGGCAAACGCCCTCCCCACTGTACTATATCACTCCAGTTCCAGAGCCCTTCTCATTTCAACCTATCTAAAAGCTACATCTTAATTGTCTAACAGGCCCATAAAGATTGCACGGCTCAAGGATTTAACGATGGCCCAAAGACAAAAAAATAAAGATGAGAAGGGTTCTGAGGAAGCAAGCGTGGACTTATTTAACCCGTTCATGAAGTCCTGGGTTATGAGAAAACTCTCTCATTTGTCATTGTCCGCCTTACACGCGACATTCTTGTTGACTGCATTGCGTAGTCTACTTTTAAAAAAAGGGTCAGGGTAACGTTAGGCTCAAAGCACTGAGGTACATGCTTTGCCTGAGGGAGCTCCATGTTTAATCCCCAGCACCACATAGACCCTGCACACTACTTAGTGTGGCCCAAAAAAGGAAAACCAGATCTAGGAGTTAGCCTACTCTTTCTTCTCCCTTGACATATTTCTGTTATTCATTCTTTATGCTATACATTAAGATGTATGCTTTTAATTTTATTTAAAAGTTAAAACTAGGGGCCGGGCGATAGCCCAGCGGGTAGAGGCGTTTGCCTTGCCCCGCCCGGCCTGTGCTGGCCGGGTTCGATCCCTGGCGTCCCCATATGGGTCGCCAGCGCCCGCCAGGGGTAATTCCTGAGTGCAGAGCCAGGGGTAACCCCTGAGCATTGCCGGGTGTGACCCAAAAAGCAAAAAAAAAAAAAAAAAAAAAAGTTAAAACTAATTAAAGTTTTATTAAAATTTGAATGACATCTGTCAATCCTCAGGGGCTATTCCTGACTCTGAGCTTGGGGATCAGCCCTGGTGGTGCTTGAGAGACCATATGGTGCAAAGTATTGAACTGTTGGGCCTCTCCTGCATGCAGAGACGGGCTCAGTTGTTAGCAGCTCGTGGTTCTGACATTAAATAACTAATGACACTATCAGAAAATGGCTTTAGGGGTTGGAGAGTTAATACAGCAGTAAGGGGTGCTAACGTGGCTAACCCAGGTTCAGTCCACAGCCCAGCATAGGTTCCCAGGTCCCTACTGGGAGTGATCTCTCAAAGCAGAGTCAGGGAAAAGCCTGAACTCCTCTAGACCTTGCCTCTCCCTCCCCCGCCATTAATTTAAAGTAAGTAAAATTAAAATTTCTACAAGATAAAAAAATTTTAATAGGATATAAAAGAATCATATAAAGTAAGAGGGAAATAACAGTTTTTTTTTTTTACTGTAGTGTTTTTGTGTGGAAACTCTTAGCATGTGTGAGTAAATATCTTTTTGAGCACTCCCTCCCCCATTTTACAAGACATGATCAATTATACCATCTGCTTCTCTAGGTAACTTGGCAGCTAGCTGTTAGTTGACGAACATTGTCCCTGAGTTTTGCTGTCACTGTAGTTGTTCCCAGCACAAAGGAACAAAGGGTTTGTAATAATAGCTTTCCTAATACAAGTTTCCTTTAAATTATAGAGAAAATGAGAGTCAATATTGACAAACTCGGAAGAACTAAATAAACATTTAGCTAGTCATAAATCATTTCAGGTTTCTCATGTGTTGCACATCTCGCTTTAAATGTGTAAATCATGGGTCCGGAGCCATAGCACAGCGGGTAGGGCATTTGCCTTGTACCTAGCCGACACTGTTTGGATCTTCGGCATCCTGTCCCCCGAGCACCACCAGGAGTAATTCCTGAGTACAGAGCCAGGAGTAACCCTTGAGCATTGCCTGGTGTGACCCCCCCCACCCCCAACAAAAAAAAAAAAAACAAAAAATAAATAAAAATAAATGTGTAAATCAGGAGCAACCAGGGATTCTAATACTGCGGAACTTAGACTTGAGCTGGGGAAAGAAGGAGTTTTTCAGAGTGCAGACGCTTCCTGTTGCTCTGTCCGAGTCACGTTGGCACTAACCTCAGAGGAGGCCGTTAGTCCTGCCTGGAGTGGGTCGTGTATGGTACACATGTGTTTCTCTGGAGGAAGGAGAACTGTGTTACCCCAAATGGATGAGTAGCAATGTCTGGATACTGTAGATCACAGTCATAGATGGTGTGATAAATTAGCAACCAGACCCTAGAATACACGTGCATCATAAGCTAAGAAAAGCAAGCAAAGGGAAAGAGACCGGGATACAGCCATTCTGTCTTTGAAATCCAGTAAATATTCTGTACATGCCATTGGCCCTTTTCATGTTTCATCCTGGGAGGGAGTACCTGGCTTATATGAATCAAACTATTAGCGTTATATATTACCTATCTTTTTCGTTTCTTATTGGGGAGGCAATCAAGCAGTGCTGGGGGCTTCTGACTCTGAGCTCAGGGATCTCTTTTGGGGAGGGGGACCATCTGTGGTGCTGAAAATCAAACACAGCAAAGCAGGTGCCTTACCTGCTCCAGCTGTTTTCTTTTCTTTTGTCTTTGCTTTGGGATGACCTAGCAGTACTCAGCTGTGCCTACTCCGGGCTCTGTATTGCTTTTGGTGATTATGTAGTACCAGAGATTGAACCCTGGACTCCTGTATGGAAAGCAGGCACTCAGCTCACGCAGCAGTCTCCCTATTTTTTTGTGGCTGCTTCCTCTTTTTTATCCTGATGAACTCAGGAAGTTTCTACAATTTTCATTTTTGTTTGTTTGGGAGGCACACTCAGTGATGCTCAGGGCTTACTTCTGGCTCTGCACTCAGGAATTACTCTTGGCGGTGCTCAGGGATGTGGAGATCGAACCCAGGTTGGCCTCATGCAAGACAAATGCCCTCCCCACTCACTGTACTATTGCTCTGACTCCCTATGCATTTTTTTGGTTATTCAAAGATTGTGTCAACACAAGGGAGGGTCCAAAGATGTGGCTCGGTTCTGGAGTACTTGCCTTGCATGTGTGACATCCTGGGTTCACTTCCTGCTCCCCACATCAGCACCACCAAATGTGGCTCTGAATACTAAGACCATGGAAAAAAATTGTATTCAGTTTTGCATGGTAACTCCTTAATTTGAAGGGCATTAATTTAAACATCAGCAACACAAAATTTAATTTAAATGTCAACAACACAAAAGAGCTCTTTAAATGAGGTTATCTAAATTTTTTTATCTTTAGCTGGTACCCATTAATAGTTTTTGCCTTATTTTCATGTTAATTGCATCAAAATCACTATGACATTCAAGCATACCATTTCCCAAAATGTACCAAATGACCAGGGAGATAGCTCAAAGAACTGGAATGCATGCCTGACCAAAATGCACCAAATTTTCCAAAATAAGCTTTTGTTTTTTGTTTGGGGGTGTCACACTGGGCAGTGTTTAGCTCAGCTCTGAGCTGGGAGTCACTTCCAGGGGTGCTTAGGGAAATGATGAAGTGTCAGAGACAAACCCGGAGCTCCTAGAGAAGCGTGGGTTTCAGCTCCTTAAGCTATCTCCAAAGCACAGAATTAAGCTCTCTTAGAGGAAAATTGAATGAAATTCACTAAAAAGAAACATTAAGCACCATAGCTGTTTCTATTTCAACAAAGAGACCTAAGGCACGTTACAAACTTTCCTGTTACCTAACAATTGGAACAAACTGTAGCAAGTGAATTGCTTAAGACTATAGACTAGGAGCTAGAGAGAGGCTCAACGGCCAGTGCACGTGCTTTGCATGCCAGAGGCGGGGCGGGCTTGTTCCCTGGCCCTGCGCCTCTCCTGAGTGAGCTCTGCTGAGGCGAGACCTTAGAGCTGAGCCAGGAGGTGGTCCCTAAGCCCCTGAGCATCATCTTGGTGAACCCCCTCTCTAAAAAAGAAATAGCTCAGTTCTAGAGAGAAATGACATATAGTATAATTTGTTTGGGGCCACAAGGAAGCAGGGGGCCACATCCAAGTGGTACTCAGGGCTTAATCATGGTTCTGTGCTCAGGGATGACTTTTTTAAATTGAATTACCATGATGTACACAGTTACAAGGCTGTTTGTGAGGGGGTTTCAGTCATACAATGTTCCAACATTGGTCCCTCCACCAGTGTTCATTTCTACATGTCTACTACCAGTGTCCCTAGTTTCCCCTCCACCAACTCCCTCAGCTTCTGTCACTTTCTCTCTCTCTCTCTCTCTCTCGCTCTCTCTCTCTCTCTCTCTGTCTCTCTTTCTCCCTCTCTCCCCCCCATCTCCTCCCTCTCCTCCCTCTCTCCTATTGGGCATTATGGTTTGCAATACAGATTCTGAGAGATTATCATGTTTGTTCCTTTACTATGGTACATCTACACAATGGAATACTACGCAGTAGGGAAAATGAAGTCATGAAATTCATTTATAAATGCATGGACATGGAGAGTATCTGAGTGAAATGAGGCAGGGGAGGGACTGGCATAGAGTGACCGCACTCTTGTGGGATGTCAGGGATGACTCTTGGCTGGACTCGGGAACCATATGCTATACTCGGGATGAAACCGATTGACCTCACACAAGGCAAGTGCCATCTTGCTTTCCTTGCGCAGCCCCCTTTTCTTTTTTGTTAACAACGTAGCCAAGAAAAGCAAATAAAACCCCAACTTTCTGCTGTCCACTGTCACATATCCATGTCCCTTTCTGCTCCATACACTTGACCTCAACCTGGTCTCTGGCCTGATCCCTTTGATCAGTTATTTTGTAGTGACTCCATTTGGGGCTGTCTGATGTTTTCTTGTGATTACGTGAGTTCATGAGTTTTTGGCGAGGAGATTTCAGCTGTGATGTTTCCTTTCTAGAGTGTAATATCAGAGAGTTGCCTGCCTGATGCTGCTTGCTTTCTTGTAGGACTTTCTACAGCTGCTTTAACAGAACCCCACAGACCAAGTGCCATAAAACAACACCCTCTTCTTATCTCAGTTCCGGAAGGTCAGAGTCCAGGTGGAGGGTGGCGGGCTCGTTGCTCTGTCTCACGAGAATAAAGTCAAAGTACTGGAGGCCACCTTCTCTCACTCCTGGGCTGGCAATCTGCTTCCTGCTTTTGCTGGTAGTTGGCAGAGTGGGATTTCCTTGGTGCCACAGCTCATGAGCCAGCAGTCAGGCAGGCCTCCAGGTCAGAAGCCACTAGTAAGATCTCACCCAGTGTCCCTGCCTCTGCGTGGCTGGAGCAACTTCTTCCCTTATAGTCCCTGACGCACTGCCCTGACACAGGTCTCATCCTCGTAAACCTAGATTTAAAAGGTGCCTGTGATTAGGTCAAACCCAAACCAATAATCTTCATTTCTTAAGTCAACCATGCCGCATAATATAACCTAATCACAGGACTAAAATCCATCAATCTGGCGATCCGGTGGACTGGTGGAGGGTTATTGGCACGGCGGTGGTGGGTGTGGTCTGATAACATGCATTTGAAGAGGATGAACCAGTACTCATAAAACATATCCAGTGTTATAAACCATCATTACCATGAGAAACAGAAATGGGAGCCATCATTTTCGCTGCCTGGGTGCTATATATGACAAATGTGGGAGAAGGGAAGGAAGGAAATATCTTGGTTTTCTCCACACTAACTGTCATTATTTTTGTTTGCTTTGTGGTTTTGTATGCTTAGGAACTATGACCAGTCTCCTGCTCGGGGATGCCTGAAGGAACACGTAATTCCAGGGATTACACCAGAGCCTCCCACATGCAGGACGTGCAGTCTAGCCCTTGAGCTTGCTTTCTGTCCCGACAGAATGATTATTAACCTCCATCACTTGGTTAAGCTGGTATCTTCTGGGCCAGATAGGTAGTACAGAGGTAAGGTATTTGGCATGTGTGCTTCTGACCCTGGTTCAAACCCTGTCTCTGCATATCGGCCCCCGAGCATCTCCATGTTCTGGTTTACATACCAAAATAAAAAGCTTCACCAAAAATATTTTTTTTTGCACAAAGGCAATCCAAAACAAAACAAAATCTGGTGTCTTCTGTGTTTCTATTTAAAATTAACAAATTTTTAACATTTTTTTGGGGGGGGAGTGAGGTTGGAATCCACCCAGAGGTACTTAGGGTTTATTCCTGGCCCTATGCTAAGAGGACCTTTATGTGGAGGCTGGATTGAACCCTGGTCAATTGAGTGCTAGGCATGTATTGTACTGGCTGTGTTATTGCTCCGGCCCTAAAAACATTTCATTTTTAAAGCATTACTGGTTTTCATTGCTAATTTTACTTTTTATTTATTTATTTTTTTTTGCTTTTTGGGTCACACCGGCGATGCTCAGGGGTTTCTCCTGGCTCTGCACTCAGGAATTACTCCTGGCGGTGCTCGGGGGACCATATGGGATGCCGGGGATCAAACCCGGGCGGGACAGGCCGGCCATGTGCAAGGCAAATGCCCTACCCGCTGGGCTATCGCTCCGGCCCCTCTAATTTTAAAATATATGGTTGGGCCAGAGTAATAGTGCCCTTGGTGGGGTGTTTGCCCTGCACATAGCTGACCTGGGTTCGATCTTCGGCATCCCATATGGTCCCCTGAGCACCACCTAGAGTCATTCCTGAGTGCAGAGCCAGGAGTAACCTCTGAGCATCCCCGAAGTGTGACTCAAAACAACAACATATATACATACACACACACACACACACACACACACACACACATAAGTATATATGTATGTATGTATGTATGTATATATATTTGTAATCCTATGAAATATGTAAATAGGGGCTGGGGAGATAGTATAGCAAGTTGGGTACTTTCCTTGTTTGTGGCCAGTCTGGGTACAATCCACAGTACTACATATGGTCCCTTAACCCTGCTATGAGTAAGCCCTGGGCATGGCTGAATGGAGCCCAAAAACAGACAGTTGAAAAAAACAAGTATTTTGTTTTACCTCTAACGTGCCTAAGAAGTGGGGAATTTCCCCCTTGCACTCTGGTTTCTTCTAGACTGGTCTAGATTAAGTCTAACCTGGCAATGCGTTGGACCTCCAGCCACACCAGGAGTAACCCTGACATACAACAGGAGAAAATCGAACTTCCGTACCTGTGTATGGAGTCTCCATGACTGTATCCTGAGGTCAGGGACATAATGTGTCAGGAGTTAAGGAATGAGAATGGCACCTAGGTTTCCAGAGGCAAGAGGACTCACATGACACAGAGGGTAGCTCAGACCAGGTGCTCTGTAAGATGCCTTCAGTGCCTGCCCTGCGGGGCTTTCCCCATAGGCGGCTTTTTGATGGTGACGGTCCTGTCTTCTTTTCTTTCTTTCTCCTGCTTTGTGTGCGTGTGCTTCGGCCTCCACATCCACCACTCCGTCACATACCTAATCTCTGAGTTCATTCTTTTTTTCCCCGTTATTTTTATTGACTTCCCATAAGGTCCTGAGTACATTCGTTTGTTTGTTTTTGTTTGTTTGTTTGTTTGTTTCTTGGGTCACTCCTGGCGATGGTCAGGGGTTACTCCTGGTGTGGCTGGAGGTCCAGAGCGCTGCCAGTTTAGACTTAATCTCCAGCAGTATAGGACCAAAGCAACCTTAGGCTCCTCACATTGAACCACCGGCACAGTTGGCAAAACCCGATATTTCATAGGGTTTCCTTGGCACTGGGCTCAGGGATCAGTCCTGGAAGGCTTAGGGGCCATATGTGGTGCCAAGGACCAAAGCGTGGTTGGCGCGTGTAAGGCAAATGCTCTACCCTCTGTACTATCTGGTCTACCAGTTCATTTTCTATTTTCTTATGTATTTATTTTTAACAATTACAAAAAATGTGCCTGGGGAATGTGCTTGTAAGGTAGCCACGCTGAGCCACTGGCGTACTACTCTGCACCTTCCACTAATTTTTATTTTATTTTTGCTTTTTTGGGGTCACACCTGGCAATTTTCAGAGGTTACTCCTGACTGCAGGAATTACTGTGCATTCAGGAATTATTCCTGGCGGTGCTCGGGGGGACCATATGGGATGCTAGGGTTAAACCCAGGTCGGCCACATGCAAAGGAACGCCATACTCGCTGTGCTATCGTTGTGCCACTACTTTTTAAACTTTCTCAATGCTATTGTCTACTCTTCTCCACTTACCAATTTACTTATTTTGGAACAGACACATGGATTTTACCTGCAGAGTTATGATCCAGTACTATCATTAATTTGTTCGATTTGTTTTTGGCGGCTGCACCTGGCTGTGCTCAGGGCTTATTCCTGGCTCTGCAGTCAGGGATCGTTCTGGCAGGCTCAGGAGACCATGCTGGGAATCAAACATGGGTCCACCCGTGCAAGGCCAGTGCCTTCCCGCTGTGCTGTCTTTCCGGACCCTGCTGTAGTTACTTTGTTTTCAAATTGCTCCAGCTTTTGTTCGCTTCAGTTGGCACCTGTGCCCTTTAGTCATCCTGCATCAGTTCTGAGCGCTTCTTTTCGTTCTGGCATGGTCACGTGCTCTAGATTTGTCCTGCTTTTTTTTCCTGCTCTCGCCCCAGAATAAATCACCTTTCCAGTAGTAACTCTTGTTTTCTTCCTCGTAAGACAAACTTGGGGGTGCTCAGTGGCCACGAGATAGAGGAATTGAATCCGGGCCTGCACACATGCAGAATACGCACTCCAACCCCTGGCGTTCTCTCTCCAGATCCAGAAATAACTCTGTGGCTCTGATGTGAGAGTACAAGAAATACACTTCAGTTGGTGCTGGCTTCAAATTAGTGCATCCATAGGTACAAATAAATGTTGTTAGTTTTCCCTTCCCTAAAAATAAAGCCCTGCAGATGAGTGGCTGGAAGAAACACTTTTTACTTCTAGAGGTCAGAAATGTGAGGTGGTGAGACAGGACTGACATTAAGGGGGCAGCGTGGTGCCTCCTCGCAGGAGGCTCTCGGTGCTGTACTCCGCCCGTGCGACCTCCCCAGCCTGGAAGCTGCCTGTCTTCCTGGGCTCCTGAGCCCTACCTGAGCCTTGAAAGCCTGTATTGTGGCTTTCATTTCCTGACGCTGCTCCTCCTACCTGCTCTTTTGTTTTTGATTTTTTGGTTTTTGGGTCACACCGGCGATACCCAGGGCTTACTCCTGGGTCCACACTCAGGAATTACTCCTGGTCATGCTCAGGGGACCATATGGGATTGAACCGCGTCGGCCATGTGCAAGGCAAATACCCTACCCGCTGCGCTCTCACTCCCGCCCCCCCATCCTACCTTCTCTTAGAAGGAACCAGCTGATGACATTGGGCCAAGCTAGATACCACAGAAGAATCACCTCCTCATCTCAAGTGCTAAATCTCACCCCAGATCTCTTTACCCTGTAAGTAAGGCAGCAGATTCACAGTTGGGGGATTAAGCCATGAACAGTTCTGGGAGCCTCTCTTCTACCTCCCACACGAATAGAATTGGACTCGTAAGACAATCAGTCCACGTAAATCAGGCCAAAGGAAAATAGCCTTTTAATAAATGTTCCATTTTATCTTTTCTTCTTAATTTGTATATCTGTCTAAATCCTTCACAAAAATAAATGTCGTTAATCTATGAATGGAAGTTTCTCTTCTCATTTGTCCTCCGGAGCAGTCAACTATTTGCCTTTTTTTTTCCTTGTCCCCAACAACATGGATTTTTATAGATACAGGAACTCCATCTATGGGACTGGAGCGATAGCACAGTGGGTAGGGCATTTGCCTTGTACACCGCCAGCCTGGGTTTAATCCCTGCCATCCCATATGGTCCCCCAAGCACTGCCAAGAGTAATTCCTGAGTGCAGAGCCCAGAGTAATCCTTGAGCACAGCTGGGTATGACCCAAAAAGTTAAAAAACCTATAAAAATATTGATATACCTTCCCAATTATAAGGCAGTGATTAGAGATTAGAGACAAGGAGATAGCAGTGCTTTGCCTGTACCTGAACCCAAATTTGAAGCCCAGTACCCCATGGTCTTCTAGGCATCTCCAAGATGGCCCTGGAGTCCCTGATCACCAGGTGGACCTGGTGGTCCCCAGCACTGTGGGCCCCAGGCACCTCTGCAGTGCTGGGTCCTGCATCGAGCTGCCCCGCTCAGCTGAGGGCATAGTGCCAGCAGTGGCCCAGGGCTCTCTGAGCCCTACTAGGATTGCCTGCTCCCCCCTATGATTATAATTGCCATCCTGCATCATTCTACCAAAAAGAAAAGATCTCAGATTCTATAACGTCTATTCACACATTGCTGGAGCTACATGAATTAAATATACATATATTCTGTGTCTCTGGCCCCCTGTACTCTGTTGAAGTAGTACTGCTTAATGTGCTGATAGAGGAGGTGGCGTGTGGGGTGCCCGAGTCCTGAGTGCAGAGCCCTTGTGAAGGACATCAGTGCTTCCAGGCCTTGCCCGCGCCCTGTTCCCATCTCCATGTAAGGTCACAGATAACCCAGTCTGGCATTTTATTAAAAACAACCTGAATGAATACTGTTTTTCCAGTTTGTAGAAAGGAAGGAAACTCTTGGGTAGATAAGGTTTTCTGCCTAGTGTAGACATATTTATATATTATATAATGGTTTGAGGCTCTTTATGTTCCTGGAGCAAGAAGATGCCCTTGGGCTCTACTAGCATGAGACAGGACATATGGAGATCTTACTGGGGCCTGCTCGAGGTAAATTGATGATGAGCGGGAAGACAGTGATACAGTGATTATACATATTTATATATAATTTATATTATATATACATCTATGTAAATATATATATATATATATAGGGCTATAGGGCCATACCTGATAGTGCTTGGTGGTATTTAGTGACCATATGGTATTTGCGGGGTGTCTACCCAGGTCTTGAGCTCTCTCTCCCCATCCCTACTGGTAGTTTCATTTTGAGGGTGAAGTCTAAGAAACAAACACAGTACAGCTTGAGGAGCTACCCCGGCCCAGTCCTTTGTGCTGAGGAGCCTCTCAGTGCTAGGGAGATGGCACCCCAGGGCTCCGACAGGCAAAGCGTCTGCTTCAGCCCTTGGAGCCATCTCACTGGCACCCTCGTAGATTGTTCTGGTTAAGTTTGGTTCAATTTGGGGGTCTGAGGCCATACCCAGTGGCACTCAAGGTCTGCTCCTGGCTTAGTGCTTGGGATCAGTCCCAGCCGAGATTGAGTATTATGGGATACTAAGGATCAGCTTTCTGCATAGAAGCCTGCGCTCCGGTCCATTGAATTTCCCTTAGCCTGAAAATTTTTAAATAATCATGTAGCTGGAGAGATAACTCAAAAGGACAGCACACGTGCTTTCATGAGAAAGTCCCAAGATCTGTCCTGGCACCTCATAGCCCCTTGAGCAATGCATGTGCGCACACACAGTATATCCATGGGTATGCATTCTTCTCACACTTAATCATAAAGATCTTGTTACTTTAATTCCACATTTGAGTGCTGAAATATTTCTGTCCTGGATATACTTACTCCAAAATGTTTTCGTGTGGAAGTTCCTAAATATTCAGTTTATGCCAGTCTGGGTAGATAGTGCGGAGGACCAGTTATCTGCTTTGTGTATGGGGAGACTGTATTTAATTCCTGCACACTGCTAAGAATGACCCTCCCCCAGTCACACACCAGAAATAGCCCCCAAACAACATGGGGTGTGGTTCCCCCAAATTATTTATGTCCACGTTGTACAAGGCTTTGAAGTTTGGGTAAGAAGGAACATTGTTTATGTAAAAGAATGGGACTAAAGAGATAATACATGGTGAGGCACTTACCTTGCATGCAGCTCACCCAAGTTTCATTCTTTGTACCCCATTTGGTACCATAAGAAGTGATCACTGAGCACAGAGCCAGGAGTAAGCCCTGAGCACAGCTGGTGTGGCCCCCAAGATAAAAAAGAGAAAGTTTTGGAATAAAAAAGATGAAATGGGAAAAATATAATTTACATAGTCTAATTATCTAAAAATGTATCCAAAATAAATATAATTTGAAGATGAGTTTTATCAGCATATGTATGAATACCCTCAAATAATTTCCACTGAATTGCTAATCACTTTCAGGTGATTTTCATAAGTGGGGTCCCTATCAATAACCTAGAAGAAATAGAACATGGTTGTCCAAAACACCAGTAACTTATGCAGCATAAGGAAGCAATTACTGGTAACTGAATGGATTATACTACATTTTTATAGAGAGGCAACTAACTAGCCTAAGATTATTTGTTCCAGATTTTTTAGTTATTAACTGGCTGAGATAAAATTAGTTCAGCAGGCCGGCACCTCACCTTGGAGTACATGCTTTGCACGCAGGAGACCCCGGTTTGATCCCCAGAACTGCCTGGTCTCCTGAGCACCACTGGGAGTGACTCCTGAGCACTAACAGTTATGGCCCAAAAACCAAAAATTTAGAGCCTAAAACCTTATTATAAAGATGGTCATTTTGAAAGAAAAAAAAGCATTTATCAGGGGAGCGAGTGCCAAATGTTTTCCTCTTTTTTTAGAGGAACAGTTAACCTTGGCTATGAAACTGGATGAATGGCAAAAATGAATTTTTTTTTGGTCACACCCAGCAATGCTCAGGGGTTACTCCCTGGTTTTGCACTTAGGAATTACTCCTGGCGGTGCTCGGGAGACCATATGGGAAGCCGGGATCGAACCCGGTTCTGGCCGCATCCAAGGCAAATGCCCACCCGCTGGACTATCTCTCCAGCCCACCCCAAAAATGAATTTTTTCTTAAAACACCTGCCTACCTACCAGAGCCTACCTGCCACATATATGACTTCCCTGTTTAGAAATAAACAACAGACACTCCTGCCTTCAACCAGCTCAGAACTATATACAGATTTCAGTAGTGGGATAATGTACCATGAAACTATGAACTGGTGGTCTGTGCGTGCAGGATATCTGGGGAGCACAGAAGAGGTGCCTGTTCCAGAGTTTGTGGAGGAGGCACATTTGAGCTATTTTAATTTTTATGGGGAGGGGTTAGGGCCACACCCAGAGGTGCTCGGGCTCCACCTGGCAATATTTAGGGGGGCTGTAGGTGGTGCTGGGGAATCTGACCATTGCCTTAATCCTGGTACTAGTTTTCTGACTCTGCGTTAATTTTAAAGAACAGTGGCCAGGCAGTTTGGGGTATGGAGATTCCAATTCAGCTGCAGAGAGGTAGGCAGGTTTGTTCCAGTGAAAGCAAGTTCGCAAACTATGCTACTGGTCATGGCATAGTTTGTGACCATGTGGATGAGTGGAGGGCGATGAATTCAGGAAGGCTGTGATAGATGGTCACACACAGGAATTGGCTGAGAAAGAGTAGCGTGCTAAGGATTTCTGGTACAGGGGCTGGAGCGATAGCACAAGGGTAGGTGTTTGCCTTGCATGTGGCCAACCTGGGTTCGATCCCGGTATCCCATATGGTCCCCCATGCACTGCCAGGAGCAATTGGGGCTATGTGGTGCCTGGGACCGAGCCCAGAGCCAGGAGTAACCCCTGAGCATCGCTGGGTGTGACCCAAAAAGCAAAAAATGAATAAATAAAGTTTAAAAAAAAAGATTTCTGGTACAGTAAAGCACTTGCATGTACTTACTAAACTAAACACATCTCAGATCTCAAATTCCTGTTGGGCCATTGGTCCTTTCATCGGTTGCTGGAAGCATTATAAAACACCTTAGAGGTGTTTATAATGATGCATATGAACAACTTACACACTTAGATCTGTGCCTTTCAATTCCTGTGTCTGGGACTGGAGAGTTAGTAGAGCAGGAAAAGGCCTTTGCCTTATTGCAAGGGACCCAGACTCAATTCCTGGCACTACATACGGTTCCCTGAGCATAGAGCTGGGCGTAAGCCCAGAGTACCACTAGGTGTGGCCCCAAAGAAAAAAACTAAATTCCTAAGTGTCGGGCTGTGTAGAGAGTACCTCATAGCCCCATTTTACAGATGAACAACAAATACATCATATTTTTATGGGGGGTGTTGGGGGCCACACCAGGGGATGCTCATGGATTACACCTGGCTCTGCACTCAAGAATTACTGAGGTCTGGCGGATCTTAGGGGACCATATGGGATGCTAGGGATTGAGCCAGGGTTTGCCATGTGCATATCAAGTGCCCATTCCCAGCAATACTGCCTCTCCAGCCCCTAGGCCCCACCATTTAAGTCATGTGGACTATCGTCACCTAACTTTAGCTTTGCTAAAATTCGCATACCTTATTCCTAATCTGTTGGTTTGGACCTGGGTGGTAGGGGTGGGCCGCACACAGCAGCACTGGGCGCTTCTCCTGCTTGGGAGGTGCGCCCTGTGGTGCCTGGGACTGAGCCCTGCCTCCCACAGAGAGTGTACGCCTTCAGCCCTTTGAACACTCTTTTCTCTTCATCAAATGAAAAGAAATATATGAGGAAATAATCACTCAGATCATTACTTCATCTGATAAAGGATTAAGATGACTTTCTAGTACTTATACTAGCACAGATTTTAATAAATCAAGAGGATTTGTGGCTGTAAATATAATTTGAATCTGGGACGCCAGTCTGCAAAACGTGATGAGTCATCTCCCCGTCCAAGCAAATATTTATACACAAGTACGTTTATTACTGCATTCTGTAATAGTTAAAAGCCTTAAGTAGCCCATCAATCGGAGAGCAGTACAGCATTAAAATTGCCCGGGTTTAAAACCCATCTTTGCAGTTTACAAGCTGTGTGATCATGGGCAAATTATTCCATTGTGCTTTTAAGTTAATTCCATCATATACGCTGTTTAACATTTGTTTTGTCCTGAACATTTCCATTATCATTATTGATAGAGAATTGAGATACACTTGGCATTGACCCACAAAGGAATATTAGGCAACTTATTTTTCTCCTTTTTCTAATTTTGGATTTTGAGCCTCACCTGCTAGTGCTTGGGGAACCACATGATGCTGGGGATTGAACCTGGGGCTCCCATATACAAACTAAGCACTGCACCATCATTGAGCAGTCTTTCCTGGCCCAAACTTCACTATTTTTTCCAGTGGTGGGGATTGAGCTCAGGACCTCACATGTGCAAGACAACTGCTCTACTGCTGAGCTACACCCTTAGTCCTAAGAAACTGGTTTTGAAAGACTTAACACACCAGATGGCAAACTGCCAATTGTTTGTCTCCCTCCTAAACAAACCCAGGAAAGCATTTAAGTGGAAGACACAAGTTAGTGTTTATATGTTGAAAACAAAGAACAGCATTTTTTCTTTTTTTGCTTTTTGGAGGGTCACTACTAGCAATGCTCAGGGGTTACGAGTACCTTTCAATTGTATGTCTAAAATGGTGTAACAAAATTGGGGAGGGAATAATAAAATAAAATAAAATGAAAAAAAAAAGAATTATTCCTGGCAGTGCTCGGGGACCTTATGGGATGCAAGGGATCAAAGCGCGGTCAGCCGCATGCAAGGCAAAAGCCTTAACCGCTGTGCTATCGCTCTGCCCCTCCCCCCCAAAAAAAATTTTCTTTCCTTTCTGCTGTGCCAGCGATCAAACCCAGATTCATAGCTGCAAGGCCTGTGCTTCGCCAATGATCTACATCCTAGGCCCCAGAGGACCATATGGGGTGCTGGGGATTGAATCAGGATCAGCCGCAGGCAAAGCAAGCACCCTAGCCTTTGTATTATCCTGCTCTGCTCCAAGAATCACTTGATCACTTGAATCCCGTTATTTATCGATTTGCTTGAGCGGGTGCCAGTAACATTTCCATTGGACCCTATCACGTGCCAATGTAGCCCAATGGCATCTGGTTGATTCAGGAATATGAAGAGCCTCAAACCGTTCTTTCAGGGTCTTTGCAAGGAAGTCTGACCATCTTGTAGGTGGGCGGCCACGTGATCTTTTGACATCCCGTGGGATCCAGTCGGTAATGGCTCTAGTCCAGCGGTTGTCTCCAAATCGCATTACATGTCCAGCCCATCTGAGTTTTGATGCCTTGGCAGACGAGACAGCGTCCCTGACTCTGGAATAGCTACGGAGGTCAACTCCGGATTCCTTCTCTCCCTTGAGTGAGGCGTGGTATTCCAAGCATAGCTCTTTTAATTCCTGTCTGGGAGACCCAAATAGCATTCTCATCCTGCTTTCATAGGGCCCAGGTCTCTGAGGCGTATGTTAATGCAGGGAGAATGGTGGAGTCGAAGAGAGGTGCCCGGAGCTGGAGGTTCTTTGTCCTTTTAGAATGTAAGTATTCTTCTCCAAGAATAACATTTGTTTTTTGTTTGGGCAGAGCTCAGGGCTTACTTCTAGCAAGCTTGGGGGACCGTATGGGATGCCAGATACCAGATACCGAATCCAGGTCTACCACATGCAAGGCAAGCTCCCTATCAGCTGTACTCTCTTCCCAGCCAAGAGCAACATTTTTGAGTTCTGATGGAAACAATCATTTGAGGGTCTTCAAGAGCGGTAGCCACGGAGAGACATGGGGCTCTGGAGAAATGAGATCGTGAGATTCGTTAGCTGATACATTCAGGGAGAAAAGGAGCCCAGGGAAGAACTATTGATCCTTTTGGAAACTGAGCTCTTGAATCTTTCCATTCACTAAATGTATACATGTGTTAGGGGCCCTGAAACTGGAGCAGAAACAACAGTTTCTGAAGTGGTTGTTATGTGTAATCAAGCTGAGTCAGAGGCTGAGTCACTTACTCTTTGAGGGAGGTGCTCCCAAGGGAAGAGGCATGGCCCCCACTCTTCCTGGGCAGCAGGGCCCATGAGGAATATTCCTTATCCCATCGGTATCTGGTAAGAATCAAGAGTTGCGTACTGGGGCGGAGCGATAGTCCAGTGGGTAGGGCATTTGCCTTGCACGCAGCCGGCAGCCAACCTCTGCCCGCCTGGGTTCAATCCCCGGCATCCCATATGGTCCCCGAGCACCGCCAGGAGTAATTCCTGAGTGCAGAGCCAGGAGTAACCCCTGAGCATCGCCGGGTGTGACCCAAAAAAAAAAAAAAAGTTGTGTCCTGGGATGAGCAGTGATTCACTCGACTCAGTTCTGAAACACTGGAATCATAATTGACATCGCAATGTTCAAACTTAAGAGTATACTAGGCTCGACCCAGGGAAGAAAACTGAGTAGGCACAGTCCAGCATAGAAACTCTTAAACTCTTTCGGTGACTTATGTAGCAACGAGTTTTTCTACCTGCTTTATCTTCCATTTTCTTTCCTGAAATGGCTTTTCTTATACACAGATTTATGGAATTAAACCACAAAACATGAAAGGAGAACCAATTCCAATAAAAAAGGTGCATAAACCAGATGGGATTTCTCAGATGTCATGTATGGGGCTGGAGAGATACCCCAGTGGATAACCTTCAACACAGCCAGCAGGGTTCAATCTATAGGACCCCCATCACAGCTGGGTGTGGTTCCCCCCCCAAGCAGTAATAAGTCAGGTATCATTAAAAATTAAAATTGGTGGGCTGGGTGATAGCCCAGCAGGTAGGGCGTTGCCTTGCATGCAGCCAGCCCATGCCGGCCGGGTTTGATCCCGGCATCCCATATGGTCCGCCAAGCACCTCCAGGAGTGATTCCTGAGTGCAAAGCCAGGAGTAACCCCTGAGCATTGCCGGGTGTGACCCTAAAAAGAAAAAAAATTAAAATTGGTGGGCGAAGCTATAGCCCAGCGGGTAGGGCGTTTGCCTTGCTGCGGCCAGCCTATGCTGGCCTGGGTTCCATCCCCGGCATCCCATATGGTCCCCTGAGCACCGCCAGGAGTGATTTCTGAGTGCAGAGCCAGGAGTAACCCCGGCGTGCAGGGGTGTGACCCAAAAAGCAAAAAAAAAAAAAATTAAAATTGGGGCTGGAGTAATTAGTATAGCAGGTAGGGCACTTGCCTCACTTACAGCAGAGCCCAGTGCAGTCACTTGACCACTTAGAGCCCCCTTAGTGCACCAGAAGTGATTAATCCCTAAGCACAAAGCCAGGAGTAAGCCCTTAGTGTCAATAGGTGTGACCCCCAAATTAAACTGAAAACTGAGAAAACAACAATCAGGCTTCACTCCTTCTGGTGGATACTAGTTTAGTAGAGTGCCACGCTTCCTAAAACCACTCCCTTAGCAAGGTATTTGTCCCAGTATTCCAGTTAGGGGTGAGAATTGTTACAGTTTATTTTTGTGTGCTGAGTCACAATGAAATAAAGGTGCAGAACAAGTAAACTTGGGTCAGATGTTTCTCACTTCTGTAACTGGAGAGGGTAAGGACCAATCTGAGCCGGTATGGAAAATGCACTCGGCTGTGGCTGGGGATGAGAGTTGAAAGCTAGTCAAGAACAGGAGCACTAAACGAACTAACACTCAGGTGTAAGGAGACCTCCCATTTTCCTTTTCTTGTTTTTGGGTCACACCCAGCTGCACTCAGGACTTACTCCTGGCTCTGTGTTCAGGGATCACCCCTGACAGGATCAGGGGACCATATGGGATGCCAAAGATCAAACCCAAATGAGTCACGTTCAAGGCAAGAGTCCTAACCCCTGTACTGTCGCTGCAGCCCTTTTTCTTTTTAAAATATATTTCGGGGGCGGAGTGATAGTCCAGCGGATAGGGCATTTGCTTTGCATGCAGCCGACCCAGGTTAGATCCCCAGGACCCCATATGGTCCCCTAAGCACCACCAGGAGTAATTCCTGAGTGCAGAGCCAGGAGTAATCCCTGAGCATTGCCAGGTGTGACCCAAAAGAAAATATGTATATTTTGGGGGGAGAAGGCCACTCTTGATGGTGCTCAGGGGGCTAGCTACTCCTGCTCAGTGGTCAGGGGGCCTCTCCCAGTGGTACTCAGGGGGACCGCGTGGTGGCAAGGACCAAACCTGGGCCTCTGCATGCACAGCAGCCTGTCCACTAACCCTCTGATATCTGCCTGGCCCGCCTCATTTCCTTCGGAAGGAAAAAAAACTGAAAGTGAGATGGATACACACATCTGGCTGGGAAACAGGAAAACAAGGAGAGAATCTGGGTCACAGAGTACGGACACGTAGGCAGGAGTTACAGAGCCGCCCCAGTGACCCGAGGGAAAGCTGCTGCCCAGGGATACGCCCCTGGCCGCCTGTCCCGATTCCCTCCAGGTTTTGCAGTTACAAAACAAGTCCCATTCCATGAAGGGGTGTGGCTGTTTGGTTCCTGCTACCAAGCAAACAATACATTTCCACTTCATGTTTTATGGGGATTGTAGTTTGCGGAGTTAGGGAGCTACAGGGAAGACATATGTTCTGTGATTTAGCTTTATCCGCACATACCTCAGATAGAGATCAGGTTGCTTCCAGTCAAACAGGAAGAAAAAAACAACTGCTGGTCTTTATTCCCCTCAGCAGGGGAAATTGAGATTAATGAAATTAAGTCATGCTTTCCTGCTCCTTTTAGGCTTCAGAGATTATCCTGACTTCTCTGTAGCAAAGTAAAGGCTTGGTTCTAGAACAATGGACCAAGGTCACCCTACGCCCTAGGAACAGTCAGGAAAAAAATCCCAAAATCTTGGAAGAGTTTTAAGATCTCAACAGACTCTGTTCCTGTTCTAGTTTGCCCTCAAAACTCGGCACTTTTTTAAATCCAGGGGATAATTTACATTAATAATGTAATAATGTATGTTAAGAGTTTGCCCTGCTGAAGAATCCTGGCCTTATAAAAAAAAAAAAAAAAGCAATTATTTCGCCACAAAATGGGCTTATTCAGGAACAACAAAAAGACAGTTTGTGCTCGTGACTTGATACAGCCATGCACTCTACCTGTAACACAAGCCAACACCTCCTTAAAATAACCTTTGGGGTTATTGCTGGGTAGAGAGGACTTCCTTTGATTTGATGGGAAGTAACATCATTTCCTGTCACAGATGCAAGGCATATTGGGACTTGTAGTTCAGAGACTCATTCATGAAAACTTTCTAACTAGCCAACCTCATTTAAAAAAGGTTTCTGGTTGGGGCCGGGGCGATAGCCCAGCGGTAGGGCGTTTGCCTTGCGTGAACCGGCCTGTGCTGGCCCAGGTTCGATCCCCGGCATCCCATATGGTCCCCCGAGCACCGCCAGGAGTAATTCCTGAGCATTGCCGGGTGTGACCCAAAAAGCCAAAAAAAAAAAAAAGGTTTCTGGGGGGGGGGGGAACGATAGTCCAGCCAGTAGGATGCTTGTCTTGCGCGCAGCCGACCTGGGTTCTGATCTCCGGCATCCCATGATCCCCTGAGCACCGCCAGAGTAATTCCTGAGTGTAGAGCCAGGAGTAACCCCTGAGCATTGTCAGGTGTGACCCAAAAAGCAAAAAAAAAAAAAAAAAAAAGCCGGGGCTGGAGCAATAGAGTAGTGGGGAAGGCACTCGCCTTTCACATGAAACTGATCCGGGTTCCAGGTTCCATCACTCCACATCACTGTGATGTGGAGTCTGAACCTTGAGAATGGCTGTGGTTGTGGTTTATGAGGTTTTCTGGCCTCTGAGATTCTTGGAGGGGGCAGGTAAGGGCCAGAACCTGCCCCCTTCCAGGACGCCCCATCAGCCTAGCACAGGGCTGGCAGAAGCTCCACTCTGCACCTCTGTACCTGGATTCTTGCCTGGCCTCAGATAATTTTATTTTATTTGTTTTGCTTTTTGGGTCACACCCAGCGATGCTCAGGGGTTACCTCTGGCTCTGCACTCAGGCATTTTCCTGAGTAATTCTCGGAGGACCATGTGGTATGCCAGGGATCGAACCCTGGTCAGCCACGTGCAAGGCAAACACTCTACCAGCTGTGCTACTGCTCCGCCCCCCAACTTCAGATAATTTTTCAAAATTTTTTTATTATACCACTGAGATTTTTTTGGCCAAAAAAATTGCATGCTACAAAAGGAAAATATCAAGAATATGAAGCCTGGAAACGGACAGATCAAACTGAAGCTGCGGAGATACACAATCTTACAGTAGAGATTCTGAAGCTGGCTAACTGTGAAGCTGTGGCTAAGTTGCATATTCCAGTAATGGTGGATGAAGTTGTTCGTTGTTTGGCACCATAAAAGGGACAGGTGTTGCAGGTGTGGCTGTGGTGCCCGGCTGTGTCGGAAGGTGGCAGACAGGAGACAGGCTTGTCTACACCCAGGGCTCTGCCCCGTGGGCCCTGCATGGTTGATGGTCTGACATAGAAAGACTGGGCCCCCTGGGATGAACCCAGAGCCTGGAAAGCCAAAAACAGTAGCAATAATGGATCTCATTCCCAACGAATGTAGGTGTTACTGGTGCCCACTCAAGCAAATTGATGAACAACAGGAAGACAAGTGACAAGCGAAGATGGGACCAGAGGCGTGGCTTGGTGGTAGAGACTTGCCTTGCATGTGTGACCCTAGGTTTGACCCCTAGCACCACAAAACAAAGCCAGAAAAAAAAAGAATTTCATACTTCCTTTTATTGAGCTGGCAGGTAGTCTCTAGTAGGTTTCTGTCAGGGGCCGGAGCGATAGTCCAGCGAGTAAGGCGTTTGTTTGCCTTGCATGCAACTGGTCTATGCCGGTCCAGGTTCGATCCCTGGCATCCCATATGGCCCCCGAGCACCGCCAGGAGTAATTCCTTAGTGCAGAGCCAGGAGAAACCCCTGAGCATTGCCAGGTGTGACCCAAAAAAGCAAAAAAAAAAAAAAATAGTAGGTTTCTATCAGCTGTGTTGCTACTGGGCATGCCGTTTAATCCCTCCCCTCTGGTCTCAAGAACAGAATACTAGAACCAGAGTGTTAGTACAGTGGGTAGGGTGCTTGCCTTTCACACTGCCGGCCCAGGTTCCATCCCTGGAACTCCATGTAGTTCCCTGAGCACTGCCAGAAAGTATCACAGTGCAGAGGCAAAATAAGCCCCTGAACACGCCAGATGTGCCCCTTTCCCAACAACAAACCTAAACCCTCTATTTTTTTTGTTTTGGGGTCACACCCAGCAATGCTCAGGGGTTTCTCCTGGCTCTGCACTCAGGAATTACTCCTGGTGGTGCATGGGGACCATATGGGATGCCGGGATTGAACCCAGGTTGTCAGTATGCAAGGCAAGTGCCTTACCCACTGTACCATCTCTCTGGCCTCAAAATGTCATTGTCTTTAGACTCTATGTAACCATAGGCAATTTATTTGACATCTCTTGGTTGTTTAGTGTGTTTCCAAGTATGATTCTTCTTAGATCTTCATATCTATTGTTAGCAATACTTGTTTTGTGTGGGGGCCACACAGTTTATTCCTGCCTCAGCTCTGTGGATTCACTGCTGGTGGTTCTCTGGGGATGTGGTGTCCAGGGATTTAACCAGGTTTAGCTGTGTGCCAGGGAAGCACTGTACCTGCTGCCTATCTCTCCGTCCCATTAACAATATTTTGTGCAAATATATTTAAAGCTTTAATGGCACATATTTAGGTTCAGTCTAATTTTCCCATATTACATTTTCACCCTAAGACAGACTTGATTTTGAAGATACTCTCATTGTTCACAATCCTTTAGTTCTTAGAATTGTCCTGATTCCTTGCAATGTAAATTAGATCCTATGAAAAAGTTTGAAGATTTCTCAGAAAGTTAAAAATAGAGGGTGAAGATAACTCAAAGGGTCTATGCCCATGGTTTGCATGCCAGAGGCCTGGCTTTAATCCCTGGCACTGACTACCGGCTGATGTCCAAGTACAAGTAGGAGCAACCCCTGTGCACTGTGATGTGGCCCCCAAACAACAAAATATTTAAAAACAAAGCGAGTGTGGTAGCACAGCAAGTAAGGGCCTTGCACGGTTTGATTCCTTGTACCTTGCCAGGAGTGATCCCTGATCCCTGGGTACATCACCAGAAGTAAACCCTTAGTATTGCTGGGTGTGGGCCTCCAAACAAAACCAAAATCATTTAGGTTATGATTTAGCAATTCAACTTCTAGGTTTTTATACAAGATGTGTGTGTGTGTGGGGAGACGGGGGAGGGAGGCTGGGGGGATACAAGTGAAAAGATATAAGCCCCATGTGTTCTTTATAGATTCAATCCTAATGTCCAGTGATGGGTGAATGGGTAAAGAAATTGTGATATGCACTTCACATTGACAATAAAATACTACATGCCACTATATTTACATAATTACTATGTATTACATAAATATAAAAAATAAAATCTTGCAATTTGTGATACCATGGATTGTTATGTCCCAAGGTCACTTTATTAAAATGTCAGGACAGCAATAAAAGACAAATAAGCTATAATCTTACTTGTATCTGGAATCTTAACTCGTCCTGTTGCCTTGTGCATGTTAACTTCAGGCCATTTTCCTTTCTCCTTAAATAAAAATAAGGATTGTTTCTAAACTTAAGAAATGAACAAGCAAAAAAAACAGTGAGCTCGGCAGTCAAGAGAGAATTAGATCTGAGTCTGTGGCATTTTTACTGTCTGACTTTGGATAACTACTTAAAGATCTTGGGCATCCATTTCTTTCTCTCTCTCTTTTTTTTTTTTTTTGGACTACACCCGGTGATGCTCAGGGTTTACTCCTGGCTCTGTACTCAGGAATTACTCCTGGTGATGCTCAGGTGACACCATATGGGATGCTGGGGATTGAACCAGCTTGACAGCGTGCAAGGCTAATGCCCTACCCGCTGTACTATAGCTCCGGCCTTTGGGCTTCCATTTCTTATGTAAAATGGGGGTCAAAGCAGTAGAACAGTGGGTAGGGCCGGGTTTAACCCCTGGTACCCCTGTGGTTACGGCCAGGAGTAATTCCTGAGTGTAGAGCCAGGAGTAACCCCTGAGCATCGCTGGGTGTGACCCAAAAAGAAAAATTCTTATGTAAAATGAAATACTAGATCATAAGGTAGAAAAGACAAAATACAATGATGTATGTATAACCAGAGTACTTAGCACACTGAAAATGCTGAATTATAATTATCCAAGACTTATCGTTGACATATGATTACATATATAATATATAGCTTCTATTTACTCCATGCCATATAAGCTTAAACACCCAGAAAGGCTGGAATAAAAGTAGATCATCCCTAATGGTGCTCTTGAGGGCTAAATTTAGTAGTCTCTGGATAAGCTTTTTTGTTTTTTTAAATTTTTACTCGTCATACTTAAGAGGTTACTCCTGGCTCTGCACTCAGGAATTACTCCTGGTGGTACTTCCGGGACCATATGGGATGCTGAGGAATCAAACCCAGGTCGGCCGTGTGCAAGGCAAACACTCTTCCCACCGTGCTATCGCTCTGGCCCCTGAATAAGCTCTTACTTCATCCATTTTATAAAGATAAATGATCTATAAAGAAAAATAAAAATTTTCAATTTAAGAATTTTCTTTGTAGAGCTACAGCAATAATATAGTGGTCTTGCACATGGTTGACCCGGGTTTAATCCCTGAGATTCCATATGGTCCCCTTAGCACAGCCAGGAGTAATCTCTGGACATTGCTGGGTGTGACACAAAGAAGCAGGGGAAAAAACATTCTCTGAAATTATCAATGGTTTTACACTGCACATCAGTATGCATGTTTATTAAAACATTTAACAATGCTCACGCACAATGCATACATGTGTTTGAAATCTCAAAGTTCTTTGATAACTGCAATAATTTCAAATAAGCATGGTAGAATCTTAAATAGTACATCATTGAGGTTATTTTTAAGGAGATAAAACCTCTGAACAATCACTCTACATAATTGTCCATTAATTATCTGTGGCAAAACTGAGTTCCAAATAGATTTTTCAGCATATGGATGGTTCTTCTACAGCCTGGGCACCCTCTGTAACAGCTTTGACACATTTGGCCATTGTCTGTGATGCTCTGCTAATGGAATCTGAAAGACAGCAAGATGTGCAATTTGGTAATACAACTTGACAAAACAACAATGAAATTTCCTTGTTGAAACATAATTAAGAACAAATATAGGTACTATAAAATTGTATGCTTCCACCCACAGAACAAGAAGATTAAGTCCTTGGCTAACTTCCCTTTTTATACTTGTAGTGTAATCAAACCCAGGGCCTCCACACATACGAGGCATGTACTCTACTGCTAAACCACATTCCCACTAATTTTTTTGCAAGGTAGGAGGCACACCTTCCTACCCTGCAAAAGGGTAGGAAGGAGACCATAGGACAGAGATCAAACCCAGGTCAACTGCATAATAAACAGCCTGAGCACAACTGGTTGTGGGCCTCACCCTGCAAAATCATTAACGTCATTAAAGAAAATAGTCATATACACTGTAACTGAAGGAAAAAAAAATCAAGAAATGTGCACAAAATCCCTCTGAATCATTTATGTCATGGGTAATTCTTATATTAGTAGTATTTCAATAAAATCATTAACAAAAAAGTAAATGATCTTTTTGTTCTGTTTGGGGAAGGACAGACTGGGCTATATCTGGCAGTACTTAAAGGTAATTCTTGTCTCTGTGCTCAGAAGTAAACCCTGGTGATGCGTGAGAAACCATGAGATGTTGGGAATCAAACCAGAATCAACCATATTCAAGGCAATGGCCCTATGTCCTGTACCATCTCTCTGGCCCCTGAATAACCTTTCTGATTGTTTAAGTTATATATATATGGATAGATGGAAGAAAAGACCAAGTAAAATTATTTCTGAGTAGTGGGATCACATAACTTTTCTGTTCTTTTGGGCTTATCCATGTGTTCTGTAATGATGATGACTTACAAAATACCCAACACCCTTACTCAGAAGAATCGGATGAAAACTACAGCACAGCACACCCACATTCCACTGCCACCGCCATGTAAACTCATCTACTAGCCCTGCTCCGGGACTCCTAATTAAATCAGAAAAGCGCTCAAGTAGCTGCAATAATTTACTGGATACGCCATCCCTGGCTGAAACCCCTGTCGGCTACACTCATTCCAACAGCTGCTACCATGCCTAAGGATGGACTCCACTGCATCACAACTGAGCTCTGAAGAGACGCCAAATTTCAAAAAATTTCAGGTACACTTTTTTTTTAATGGGGGTGTGAGGCGGTCTGAAATTTCTGGGTCTTATCATTATGGTGGTGGGCGATATCCCTCCACCCCCATACTTCTGGAAACTCTGGAAGCTACACCCATGTTCCACCATCACTACCATATAAGTTCTGCCCTGTTAAATATTCTGGATTTTATGTATGCCATACAACTTCTTCAAGCTCTACAATACTAACACCTTGGTAGAAGCACACCAGATTGAATAGGAACATTACAGCAGAACCAACTCACCTCAACTAGCAAAGACGTTAACCCAGAAGGCTCAACCAGCAACAACGGTTTAGTTAGCCCTCAGACAAGGGCTTAACGTTCCAATGATGAAATACAATGATTTTCACAAATTGATATGCCAAGTACCAGTAACAATTAGAGACCTCATTCCCATGACCTGATGGAATGGTTTGAGGCTCTTTATGTTCCTGGAGCAAGCAGATGCCTTTGGCCTCTACTAGCATGAGACAGGACATACGGAGATGTTACTAGTGCCCGCTCGAGCAAAAATCGATGATGAACGGGAAGACAGACAGACATTTCTTTTACTGAATCTTTTTTTTTATCATTCCATTAGCCACTTCATAATATTGCTTCACAAGCAATATGAAATTATTTTGGGCCAAGATAATAGTGGAGGAAAGGTCAGTGGTGGTGGGTCTGGTGTTGGAACAGTGAATGTATGTAATAAATGCATTAAGAGCAAGTTTATAAACCATGGTGTTTAAATAATATAGGGAAAATAATTTTAATATCCAAAAAATGTTTTAAAACCTGAGGGAAGAAAAAAACCTATACCGTAAGTTTATAAACAAATTCCTGGGTCAGAGAGTTCCAACAGACTGGAATGTGTGCTTTGCACATAAATAAGCCAGATTCAATCCCAAGATTGCATATGGCCACCTAAGCACTGCAGGAATAAGCCCTGAGCACAGCTGAGGTCCAAGACAACGACAAACTGGATTCCTTAAAAACATTCCTAACAATTCATATCAGACGCATTGTTTTAAAACTTCACATGAAAATATTTTGATTCTATAATTCTCAGCAATATTTCACTCATTTGCCATAGAGAAAAGTTCTCTCAAAATCCCTACAAAGAGTGACTTTATAAGCAGTTTTATAACTCCTCTTGGGTTTTAAAACTATGCTTATAATTCAGAAACAAAAAATTTAGAGGAAAATAAAAAATGTGAATTGTTTTACTCAAATAGTTGAAAAATTTTAATGCCACTAATAGGTTCGATTTATAATTCATAATTCTCAATTATGTGACAGGATCCTTCACCTCATATTAATAGTCACTTACCTGTCATATAGAAGTCTTTTATAGTTAGCTGGGGTGGAACAAGAGGATCAGCAAGAAGTTGCTGGTTCACTAACTATAAAAAGATAAACAAAAGAGTAAAGATAGCTGTTCTTTTGGATACATCACTATAAAATTACATATTGGCAATTTTTTTTTACCTTGGAGAGCTCATTTGCTTGCTGGAAATAATTAGCTCCCTTCAATATCATCATATCGAACAAGATTAGGAGAGACTTCTTCCAATCTATTTCTGACTTGATCAAGAGTATCATATGGAAGAGTTATGCCTGCAATCTAACAAATCAGATATCAATAATTAACAAAGCTTCAGTACATGTGGCTGCTTTGTGGCTGTACAACATTCCTAGATAGTACTGATTTTAGGATCAGGTCCTTCCCAGGATCTTTCACATTTATACACTATACAGTTCTAGGCAGGTTCTAATTTCCATCATCCCAGTAAGCCTAGCAAGAAGTCAGAGCAACCCACACATGATGAGGTCAGTCATTCTCAACTTCCAGACTCCATAGTTCGTCAGAGCTCCATCCAAGAAAAACCTGATCTTTCCCTTTAAGTTTCATCAGTAAATGCTCGAGATGAGAGCCTTCTACTGATAGTATACCACCTACACGCAGAGTCTGGCAAGCTACTTGTGCTTTATTTGATATGCCAAAAACTAGTAACAATTATGGACCTCAGTTCCCTGACCTGAAGAATGGTTTGGGGCTCTTCCTGTCCCTGAGGGCAAGCAGATGCCCTTGGGCTACACTTGCTTGTGACAGGACATATGGCGATGTTACTGGTGCCCGCTCGAGCAAATCAATGAACAACGGGAAGACAGTGATATAATGGGTAACACAATATAATAATGCTTTTATTTATTCATTCATTTATTTTTTTTTTTGCTTTTTTGGGTCACACCCAGCAATGCTCAGGGGTTACTCCTGGCTCTGCACTCAGGAATTACTCCTGGAGGTGCCTGGGGGACCATATGGGATGCTGGGGAATCAAACCCAGGTCAGCCATGTACAAAGCAAAATGCCCTACTCACTGAACTATTGTTCCGGCCCCTAATAATACTTTTAAGATGTACAGATGTCCTTAGTACATATGTAAGTACTATATATACATATGTATAGCGAGGAATGGAAATGTAAAAAACTTAATTCATAAATATGTTAGTACATAGTCATCTTTAGAAAATAGGCTGATAGTGGCTGATGATGTGGCTCAGCAGCAAAAAAAAGCACTGTCACAAGATGAAATCTGGATTCAAGCACCAGCAAACATACATATATGTAACTAGACAATGAGATGGAAGCTCAGGGAGACGCACATAGGTCTGGAGCACAAAGAGCACCAGGTTTGATGGCCTGATTCCTATTCCCCAGCACCATATGGTCACCAGAGCACTACTACGGTCAACTCTCAAGCACTAAGAATGATTAAACATAAAATGTTTTATATGCAATAAATTATTAAAGAAAAAATGCTATACTATTTCTAAATGTTTCTGCTAATCTACTGCTGTTAGTATACAAAGTCAGTAGATAACTATATATTATTACTTTAAACCTCACTCTGCTTCATTTTACAGAAAAGGGGAATGGTGTTTTTGGGCAAAACACAAGTCAAAAAATAAAAATTTCAACACCATGTGACCGAAACCTCCAAACATGAACAACGTTGTAATTGTATATCTCACGGTGGTATAATATAGTATTAATTTAAAAAAAAGTTTATAACAAAAAAGAAAATTTCAAGTTCCTGTTTACACATTATTTAAACATCCTGCCTTTCAGACTTGAACGTTACAGTAAAATATCTGATAATCAAGCTAATATATCAAACATCCTTTTAGTAGCATCATTAAGAACTAATACCTCAGAGAGGGCTCTAATAATTTTCCAGTCTTCTCTTGCCAAGCCAGGAGGCGTCACTGCTACTTTAGTTTGCTGGGCTCGTCCCTCAGTATTGACATAAGTAGCCGATTTCTCTGTGTAAGCAGCTCCTGGGAGAATAACATCAGCTATAGGAGCTCCCACATCACCATGATGTCCTAATGAAAGGAAAAATAGATTTTAGTACAAAGTGATAGTATATGCAAATACAGTAGTTATCCATCTGAAATTTCTTTTCTGTCTTTGGGCTACAGCTAGAGATGCTCCAGGCCTATTTCTGGTTCAGTGCTAAGGGAAACACATGGTGCCAGGAAATCAAACCGAGAACTAGCATGTGCTCTAACCCTCCGAACTATCTCTGACCCTTAAATCCCAATACAAAAAATGTAAAAATACTGGGCTGAAAAGATAGTATAGGGGTGACATCTTTGTCTTGCATGTTCCTGACCTGGGTTTGACCCCTGGCACCACATATGGTCTGCCCCATTTCTGCACTCAAATGGTCTGAGTGCAGAACCAGGAGAAAGCCTTGAGCAAGGCTGGATATAGTCCCTACTCCAAATTTTAAAAAAATTTAAA
>JAJIBD010010803.1:0-52774 GCA_021461705.1 Cryptotis parvus | reverse complement strand
CCCACTTCCTCATACTCTTGAATGATGGTTTGCCTTGCCTGCTGATCGCTGGGGTTTCATAGCCCTCCCCTGGTCACTGATGTTGTCCAACTTGCTTTATTGTAAGTAGGCATTTAATGAAGGGCTGTGGTTAAATCTCCTCTCCCTCGGCCACCTTCATTAGAGCTGATCTTCCCCTTTAAGGCAGCCTTCTCTGCAGTGTACGCCTCCTCGCCTTACCTTAACTGACCTCCCCCAAAGGGTCATGCTATGTAGCTCCTCTTTCTTCCCTTCATTCTTCTCATGTTCCCTTGACTCTCTGGACACTGCTCCAGCGGGAGTTCCCTTCCCTTTCTGTTAATTCTTTTTTTGTCTCAGTTCTGGGAACTGAGCGTGTTTTGCTAAATATTGGCATCCCCAAGGATAGGTTTTTTGTTTTGTTTTTTTGTTTTTGGGCCACACCCAGCAATGCTCCGGGTTTACTCCTGGCTCTGTACTCAGGACTTATTTGCAAGCAAATGCTCTACCCACTCTACCCACTGCGCGATAGCTCCAGTCCCTAAATATATGTATATATATCATATATATACAATATTCCCTCCTTCCCCCACCTCCCGGGATGTGAAGGGCAACACACTTGGCGTTTCAGGTTTTGCCCTGGCTCTGTGCTCAAGGGGACCTGGGGATCACACATGGTGCCAGGGATTGAACTCTGCTTGGAGGCATGTAAAGGACTCTGTACTATTGCAGTGGACTTATATTCATCACTTTTGTTGTTCGTTTTGGGGTTTTGGGCCACATCTAACTGAGCTCAGGGCTTATTCCTGTCTTTGCCTACGCCTCAGGGTTCACTCCTGGTGGTGCTCAGGGGACCTTATGTAGCGCCTAGCTCGGCCACATGCAAACAAGCACCTTCCCCACTGTACTATCTCTCTGACTCAGATGGATCCAAGTTGCGTGACTTCAACTCTTGATCCCGTGATGAACCCCAGGTCTTTCTCCACCCCAGGTTTCTCTACCAAATGCATCTAGACTCAGCTCTTTACACACTCCATCACCTCTACAGGGACACCCATAACCCTTGGAACAGACTTAATCCTTAACTGAATTCATCATCCCTCCAAAAGCCCCTCCCAAATCTGCTTCCTCTCACGGGTCTCCATTTTTGGCCAAGGTGAGTTAAGGAAGCCAGAAACTTAAGAGTCACTTGAGACTCACTTCCCTTTTCCTCACCTCATGTCTCAGTCTCCCAGTGGGCCGATGCCACTTCCCGATGATGTCACTGGAGCGCTTCCCTTTTGTCTAATGCTGCCTGACTTCACAACCACATCGCCTCCTGCATTCCCACAACAGAACTGTATCCTCTCAAGCGTTAACTCTTACGTTTCACTCTTTATTGTTTTACTCTTTTACCATTTTACTCTCTTCCCAATATACTCCTTATACTTTTTCTTTTTTTCAACTTTTTTGGGTCACACCCGGCGATGCTCAGGGGGTTACTCCTGGCTCTGCACTCAGGAATCACTCCTGGCGGTGCTCAGAGCACCATATGGGATGCTGGGGAGTGAACCCAGGTCACCTGTGTGCAAAAGCAAACCCCCTCCCGTTGGTCTATTGCTCGGGCTCCTCATTTTACTCTTCCGCTCTTACCATTTGACCACACTCCTCCCACCCCCTGCTGTCAGCTCCAGAAGCCCACATTCTGATCCTTCCAGAATGCCTGTCTTAGCCCACGTTTCCTGGGACACTGTCCTTGTTTGCTGGCATCTCAAGGGCTGGCCTCTGGTTTACCCATTCTCTTCATGTCTCATTTTCCCACTTGTTATTTACTCCCTTCCCTTGGGAAAGATTTTCTGCACTTCTCACATACTCAGTCCTGTCCATTTTTTTTTCTTTCTGGGTCACACCCAGCGATACTCAGGGGTTTCTCCTGGTTCTTCACTCAGGAATTACTCCTGGTGGTGCTTGGGGACCATATGGGATGCTGTGAATCGAACTTGGGTCGGCCGCTTGCAAGGCAAATGCCCTACCCGCTGGACTATCGCTCTGGCCCCCAGCCCTCTTTCTTTCTTTTTTTTTTTTCCTTTTGGGTCACACCTGGCCATGCTCAGGAATTACTCCTAGCAGTGCTTGGGGACCATATATGGGATGCCGGGATTGAACCCGGTAGGCCCGCTGCAGGGCAACCGCGCTATCCCCGCTGTGCTATTGTTCCGGCCCCTCTCTCCATTTTCTATAATCTATAAGTACCCCATCTCCCTAGCCTGGGTGTAAGCTCCCAGGCCATCCTGATAAAATTTAAGTTTTTCAGTTTTTCACTAACTGCATACTGCAGTAGATGAACATCCTTAAAGTGAGAGCCCAAGTGCTTTTTTTTGATTTTAAAAATTAAATTTTTATTGACTCACAGGGAGATACATGGTTACAAAGTTGTTCACGATCCCGTCTCCCCAGTGCACATACATTTCCCACCACCAAAGGCCCCGGTTTCCCTCTTGACCACCTCCCCCTCCACTGTCTCTATGCAGACAACGTTTTTTTTTCTCTCTCTTTCTCTGTCTCTCTCTCTGTTTCCTTTTGGGCACGATGGTTTGCAATACAGGTTATCATGCATATCCCTTTTCCTACTTTCAGCACTCAGTTTCTTGTCCAGAGTGATCATTTCCAACCAACATTGCCATACTGGTCCCTTCTCTGTCCTAACTGCCTGCTGCCCCACACACTTGTGGCCAGCTTCCATTGACCAGTCCTCCTGGCCTCTATTTTTCCTGCCTTGGATATTAGTCTCATACATTTTTTAATTAATATTTTATTATATCACCGTGAGATATACAATTACAAAGTTGTTCATGTTTGGGGGTTTCAGTCACACAGTGTTCCAGCACCCATCCCTCCACCAGTGCCCTTTTTATTTCCCATACTTTTTTTTTAAAATCACTGTCACTGTCTACCCGTTCATCATCGATTTGCTCGAGCGGGCCCCCAGTAACATCTCCATATGTCCTGTCTCAGCTAGTAGAGCCCAAGGGCATCTGCTTGCTCCAGGAACATAAAGAGCCTCAATCCATTCTGGAATGAGGTCTATAATTGTTACTGGTATTTGGCATATCAAATACAACACGGGTAGCTTGCCAGGCTCTGCCGTGCAGGTAACATACTCTTGTAGTCATCTCTAAGTCCAGCATTTATTGATGAACCTTTTTTTTTAAGTATCCCACAAATAAATCCAGGCATTCTGTAGCACCTAAGTGTTTTTTCTTGACAGAGGCACCAGTCATTCTGTGTTGTATAAAAATCCTTTGGAGACACAAATTCTAGGAATGGGGCTCAAACGTGCCACCCTCTATGTGAAACATATGTATGATAAATGGTTTCTTAAAGAGCTGGCATTAGGTTTTGCTGCCACCAGCAAAGCAACCATCTCAATTGAATTGGATTTTTCAACAGTGACGTGCGAAGTGCTTACCGGCATGTCAGGCACCGTGCCAGATCATAGTATTTCTCGCCTCTGAGTCATCCTTTGGGGTGCTGTAGCTCAACAGTGTTCTGCAGTGATACAAAGACTCTACGGGTGCTGTCCAATACGGTAGTTACTAGCTGCACCAGTGACTCCCTGGAAGTGCGACCAAGAAATGGAAATGTTCACTTCCTTTGACTTTAGTAAGTTGAAATTTGATTGTCAATTGCCATGGGTGCCACACAGGCAGGGTGGGATCAGGGCATGTGGTGCCCTTGCAAAGCCACCACAAAGCGCGTGTCCTCCAAGCCACACCTTCAGTCATTAACTTTTTCCTCCTCTTAAAAAGCCTCGTTTCTTAGGAAAGCAATATAAATATATACAAGTAATAAATAAGTTTTAAAAGAATCATGAAGATGGGCCTGACTTTTGCAGTCAGGAACTACACCTGTCGGTGCTCAGGGGACCATATGGGATGCCGGGGACTGAACCCAGGTCAACAGCGTGCAAGGCAAACACGGTACCTGCTGTACTATCACTTCAGCCCTCGAAATTCTAGCTTTTGAGCCCCAAGTACCTCTGAAATTCTAATGTATTGCAACAAATAAAAGATTCACAGTATATAATTGAAATTTTGGTTAAAAATGTCTAGTGCCCTAATAATTTGGATAAAAAAATGTCAAAGATTTGGATCATGTACAAAACCAGGGCATATCATCAGACACTAAGTCTTTCTGCAGAAATGACAAAGCTTTTTATCAGCGACAGCCTTTACTTTCTTTTTTGGCTTTTTTGGGTCAAACCCAGTAATGCTCAGGGGTTACTGCGGGCTCTGCACTCAGGAATTAATCCTGACAGTGCTCGGGGACCATATGGGATGCCGGGATTGAACCCGGGTCGGCTGTGCTGCTCTGGCTCAGCCTTTACATTTCAATGTATTAAATACTCACAATTGACAGTGGTAAGGGAAGGAGCGCTCTGAGAGAACCATTCCTTGGCGTCACGGCTACATCCCAGAGCCCTGTTTTCCTGTTCTGTGGCTCGCTGTAAAGTACACCTCGTGGCACTGAGGTGTGATCAGTTCACAGATGCGGTCATTCTGAGTCAGCACCACCTCATTCACGAGGCATTTCTTAAAAGCCAGTGCTTAGATGGGGGAGAGTAACACCTCCCCAGAAGTACAACCAAACACCTCCCTCTGCAGACATAAAGGGAAGTGAGAAATCCTTTATTTTTCCCAGGCCACACCCGGTTGTCCTAGGGCTTCCAACTGGCTCTGTGCTTAGAGATCACTCTTGTCTGTGCTTAGGGATCATATGCAGAACCGAATCCCAGTTAGCAGTACACAAAACCAGAGCCTTCCCACCGTGCTAGCCCTCTGGCCGCTCACTCCTGACATGAGTTTCCGTGCTGACTATCCAAGTTGCTTTGCTCAGGCAGGAAGTGACGCAACTTTCCCCATCTGCATTCCATCAGCGGGCCAGAGCAGGCCTTTCACCTTTACCTGATCTGTGTGCGCCCAGGCCTCTGGGACAGTCACTCTGAGAGAAAAGCAGGTTGGGTGTTGGTCTTTGCTCTTACAACATGACTCCTGGAAATTTAAACCCCATTTTGTCTGTAATCAGTGTATGGGTCTTGGTCTCCAGCCTCTTGACCTGTCATGCGTACCCACCGTGGGAATGGGCAGTTCTGCACACCGGAGCCTTTTAAAAACATGGCAGGGGCCAGAGCCATAGTCCAGCGGGGAGGGCGTCCGCCTTGCACGCGACCGACCTGGGTTCGATCTCCGGCATCTCCCGAGCACCGCCTGGGGGTGATTCCTGAGCACAGAGCCAGGAATAAGCCCTGAATATCGCAAGGTCTGACTCCAACATTCCCTCTACCCCTCCCTCCAAAAAACCCTCAAGTAGATGGTAGAGGGTACAGCCTCATTCTTAGAGTCACTGGAAATATGTCAAATGGGCAATCTGGAGTGTCCGATTTCCCAATACCATAACTTATTATGATCATCTATGTCCCAAACCCTCGGAATGTGGGGAATTCGTTGTAAAGCTGAGAAAATGTGGGAGGCACCATGCCCGTGTGAGCTGGCTGGCTGGGCAGGCCTCCCAGCGGGATGGAAAAGTCGCGGGGGTCCCGGCTCTCCCCGGCATCAGAGAAGGGGCAAGCGCTGCTCTGCGGGACCTCTGCAAACCTTTTCCTAGAACACGCTCGCGCCGACGCCCGGGCCCATCCTCGGACCCTATCCTCTCACCCACCACCCAAACGCTCCCAACTCGCCCGCGCTTCCAAGCCGGACTTGCTAGCCCAGAGCGCGCCGTGGAGCGAACCATCGGGCCGACCGTGCAGGGGGCTTGCGGGCGTCGGGTCGCCGGGCGCTGGGGTCTTAGGTCCCTGTGCCGCCGCCGGTCTCTCCTGCTCCGAGTCCGGGAGTGGTGCGTGGGGCAGCCGGCCGCGGGGGACCCCCTCATCGCATCCCCGCAGCGCCGAGAGCGCTGCCCACACCCGGGGCCGCGCGGGGGTGGTAGTGGCCCAAGTGCGAGTTTCCCGGGCGCGCCGCTGGCTCCAGGCGCTGCGCGGCCGGGGCGGGGGCGGGCCGACGCCGCCGCGGGAGGAGGGACAAAGGGGTGGGTCTCCGGGACCTGCACCCCGACGCTGGCGGCTGCAGGTCCCACACTGAGTGGTCGGGAGCGCGGGAGCCGCGGCCGAGATGCCGGTGCGTGGAGATCGCGGCTTCGTCCCGCGGCGGGAGCTGTCAGGGTGGCTCCGCGTAAGTGCTCTCGGGAGCGGGGCGCGGGGCGGCGCGGCTGGGGGGCGCGTGGTGGGCTGCGCCGCAGCAGGCTGGTAGGAGCTGCTCCGCCAAGGTGGGCTGAGAGTCAGGGGCAAGCTTCGCCCCATGTGGGAGGTGGCTCGTGGCCTGGTCCCGAGCGCTCGGATCCTGTCCGTGGCTTTGGGCAATCACCTGGGTTGGAAACTAAGTTGCTCAAAGGGGAAACTGTGTTAATAAACTCGCTGGCGCTTTGCCCGCTGCTGTGGCCGCACTCCGTGCCCGTCTTGCCGCCGCCTTTGTGTTTCCCTTCCCTTTCCGACCGGCCCCGCGCGCTCCCTTTCTCTCTCCCTGCTCCTTGCAGAGTTACAGACATGTGCTCACGAGACAAGCTGACAGTTCTCGGGACACCAGAATTCCTCATTTCTCCCTTGAGTCAGTGACTTCTGCAGCATCGGAAAAGTGAATTTCACTAGGATCAGAGAGTGCGATTTTGGGGGGAAGAAGCTGTAAGGAAAAGAGAGTGATGAATGCCTTCTGCTTGGATTTGTATCTTTACCTGTTGCCAGATTCTCTTCTTTTAGGTCTCCGCGTGTTCAATTTCCACTTTCGCACAGTAGTTGAAGTTATAAATAATCTGGGGTTTGACTTCAGGGTTTTTAACATTCTTGAGTGTGGACGGCGTCGGGGAGGAATACTCCTGGGCTTAGTAATGGAATCCCTCCTCCCACACCTCTATTTTCGCTTCACTTCTTAGGCAGAGCAGCTTCGCTGGCAGCTGTCTGGCTTGAGTAATGGCTGTGGTTTCCCCCGAGTTCTCAGGACAGAGTCACCCCGACACAGAAACTGCGCTCTGAGTCACGCTCCCGGCGCACCGGAGCCCTAACCCGGGAGAGAGCCTCCTTAGCTTTCGGCTCTTACGTGGTGTTTCCCCGCACGGACTCCAGTTTGGGAGAACAAGTTTATTTTGTGGGGGAACACTTTTGAGCGTGACAGTGGGTGGTAAGATCTACTCAGCAGATTGAGGAAAGATATTGTTCTTTTTCTTCTATTTTGGTGGGGTGGGACGTGTCATATTTGGGTGTGTGCGGGGACCATTTCTGGCGGTGCTCCTGGGACTCTGTGGGGGTATTGAGGGCAACAGGGGTCAGCCACATGCGAGGCAAGGACCGTAACCCCTGTACGGTCTCTCCAGTCTGGAAAGGGAGGTTTTAAGCGAAGAGTTAGTTTGAGAAATTGTGTTTGCAGTGAAGGGCCATTGTAATATCCTGCAAAGAGAACGAAGTGGTATTTATTATTCACTCCGTTTTTGTGAACTGCTTCCTTTCCATGTGGACCATCTAAATGGGTTAGAAGGAACCACTACCCTTTAGCTTCCTAAACTGTATAACTGAAGGTGGAGGTTGTGAAAAACTTGGCAATAGTGGAAGTTTCTGGACAGTGCAGCGAGTAAAACTTATTCAAAATCAACTGTGTGATGACTCTCAGGTGTTTCTGGCAGTGCTGGTCCATGCGTCTTGCATTTCTTGGGTGAAAACGTGGAAAAGTTTAAGAAACTGTCCTCTGTCATGTAGATTTCTTTCTTTTTTCATTTTTTTTGCTTTTTGGGTCACACCCGGCAATGCTCAGGGGTTTCTCCTGGCTCTGCACTCAGGAATCACTCCTGGCGGTGCTCGGGGACCATATGGGATGCCGGAGGATCGAACCCGGGCCGGCATGGTCTGGCCGTGTGCACGCAACGCCCCTACCCGCTGGGCTATCGCTCTGCCCCCATGTAGATTTCTTGAGGAATTTTGCAAATAATTAAGAATCTGATACTTTCCAGTTAGCGATGTGAATAAGACGTTTAGCTTTTCCCGCTCCTGGAAGAAGAGGAAAGAGGAGCTTTTACTTTCTAAAGGAAACAGTGTTGTGGATTATTTTAGGGCGCACACCTGTTGGTGCTTGGGAGCTACTCCTGGTGGTGCAGGCACAAGCTTTGAGTTCAGTTATCCCAGAAGCAAAGTGGGTGCTTCAGCGCTTTGGACTGTCTCCTTTGCGCAGAAAGGTAGCTTTCAAGCAGTTCCTTCAGATTTTGGGCCATGCCCGGCTCTGTTCCAGGACTTAATCTAAGCACTGTGCTCAGAGTTCACTCCCGGTGGGATGTGGGGACCACAGGCAGTGCTGGGAATTGAATGCAGCTTGGGCACATGGAAGGCCAGCGTCCTGCCCCTCTACATCCGGTTTCTTGGGAGTTGATTTATTTATTTATTTTGCCTTTTTGGGTCATACCCAGTGATGCTCAGTGGTTACTCCTGGCTCTTCGCTCAGGAGTTACACCTGGCGGTGGTCTGGGAAACAAATGGGATGTCAGGATGAACCTGGGTTGTCGCGCTGCAAAGCACACGCCCCTACCCCTGTGCTATGGCTCCGCCCTCTTTTTTGAGAGGTTTTTTGAGAGCTGCTGTCAGAGGTGATTGATGCAGCTGCAGCTGTCAGAGGTGATTAAATGCAGCTGCAGCTATTTCAGTGTCATGAAACTGGCAAAGGGGCTGTACCTGCTCCGGCCACTGCTCTGGGTGCTGTGAACTGGGTGCTTGTAGACTATTTGGATTCTGCAAAATCAATGGAGATTCTTGGGATAGAGACATAAGATGCAGGTGTTCGGGGTGGGGTTGCTGTCTCCCAGGGAGTCTTAGCTGTGCGGAAGGGAGGTGCTGCAGAGAGCTCACCCTGTAAGGTAGCGTGGGGAATGGGCGGACGGTGCGCCAAGCAGCGCAGTTGAGTGAGGACTGAGTGTGAGGAAGGCGGATGCCTGGCATGCAGTGAGCTGATAGGTGGGAGCTGGTACTGCAGGGCCTTTGAGTGACTTCCTGTCCAATGGGGGAGAGAAACGTTTGAGATCCTGGCTTGACAGATGTCATTTCACTGGAAGCGGCAGGTTCCAAAACCCTCTGTACCATGTGTTTTGCTTGTTTGTTTTATATGACTTACCCTATGGTGCTCCGGGCTTACTCCCTGACTCTGTGCTCAGGCATCATTTCTGGTGGGGCTCTTGAGACCATATGCGGTGCTGGAGATTGAACTCAGGTCAACTGTGCAAGGGCAAGCCCCCCTACCCACTGAATTCCTCCAAGGGGAGATTTGCTGCAGCAGTGTACTGATGTTTTCTATGCAGTGGGGGCTAGAAGTGAGGTTGCTCATCCCCGATTGTGTCGAGGCAGGAATTGGGGGAGAGAGAGTTACTTGTGCTCTTGGATGGCTGTGGATGCCATGAAGAGATTTGGGGCCGGTGGGGGGCAGTGTACTTGTATTGATGACTTCTAATAAGGTAGCGCCCCCTAACCCCCTCCCCTGCTTCAGAGGGCCTGAGATGGAAGCTTGAGGTCCGAAGATGTCCAGCGTGTTGGGTGGTGGGTGGAGTTGGAGGCTGCAGCTGGGGGCGTCTCTGTCCTCCGTGCTCCCGCTGCAGCTGGTGACCTGCCCAGAGAATAAGTGGGAGCAGGACTGAAGCTCCTCGTCTTCTCATCAGGGCCCCGTCAGAGAACTCTGAGGGACCAAAACGTCAGGAATTCCTCAGGCCAGAGTGACCCAACTCTCCCGTCAAAGAAGAGAATTAGCAACTCCAAAATCAGTTTCCCAGCACCCACTGTTCCCCCACCGTCCTTAGCCCAGGAAACTACTGTTTTGAGACTTTTTTTTTTCTTTTTTGGGTCACACCTGGCAATGCTCAGGGTTTATTCCTGGCTCTGCACTCAGGAATTACTCCTGGTGGTGCTCGGGGGACCATATGGGATGCCGGGGATCGAACCCGGGCTGGCACAGGCCGGCCGCATGCAAGGCAAACGCCCTACCCGCTGGACTATCGTTCCGGCCCCTGTTTTGAGACTTTTAAACTTTAGACCAATGCATTTTTTGCATCAACTCTTGGGGTGGGGGTGGGTTTCTATTTGCAAGGACTTGTCTCACCATTTGTTTAGCTTTTGATCTAGTTCTTTGTCCATTCACAAAAGGTTGGCCCAGCCAACCTTTTATCTGCTGGGAGATAAGTGTCTGGGAATGTGAGGGAGCGATGGAAACCTGACAGTCCCTTTTGGCTGTAGCCAGGCTTGCTGTCTTTAAGAAAGGTTTCTTTTTAAGTGACAGATACATCCTTGAAGCTAGGCAGGGCCACTTTGGTCGTTGAGGTGTACAAGTGAGTCCTGGGGTAGTTTATAAAGCGTCGCGTGGGATTGGAGGAGCGCCAGGGCATGTGGGAGTGGTGGGGGTGGGGCGAGCTGGTTCTGAAGGGTTAGTAATCACTGCTGAAACTTTCAGTCTCTTTCAACACACTTCCTCCCAGAATATCTGCCACAGGGGAATTCCTTACCTCATCCCTAAAACAAATCCCATTAAGGAGTTGTGGCTACAGATTAGTTTATTGGGAGCTGGCTCCCTCATCGATTAGACCCTGGACAACTTCTGGCTTGCTCCAGCCAGACCTAGGGTTGAGAGCTGCTTCCAGTACAGAAGGAAAGGTATGAGTGTGAAATTGCAGGTATGAAGTGTTGTGACTCTGTGTGTGTTTGTATGTGCTTGTGTGCGCATGTGCAGAGTGATTATTTTAGGAGTTTTACCAGGTGATTACCTTGATCTTAAACCCATGAGTCAGGGTCAGAAACCCACCCAGAGGTCAGGTTTAACACCAATTTAGTGAGTTCCAAAGTTAAGTGTATATGGGCAGAAGAGGTAGTTCAGTGACTAGGTGCTTGCCTTGCACGCAGCCCACCTGGGGTTTGATCCCTGACATCCCACCCTGAGCCCCTCCAGGAGTGATTCTTTTTTTTTTCTTCTTCCTTCTTCCTCTTCTTCTTCTTCTTCTTCTTTTTTTTTTTTTTTTTTGCGATGCTCAGGGGTTACTCCTGGCTCTTTGCCCAGGATTACTCCTGGCAGTGCTCGGGGGACCATATGGGATGCTGGGGATAGAACCCGGTGGGCCACATGCAAGGCAAACGCCCTCCCCACTGTGTTATCGCTCCGGCCCAGGAGTGATTCTTGAGTACAGAGCAAGGAGTAACCCTGAGCACTGCTGGGTGTGCAACCCCGAGCCAGGAAAGAAGAAAAAGAAAACCACTTAAGTGCTTACATGAACATTCTTTTTTATTTTTATTTAAAATAATTGTTTTTTGGCATTTGGGTTGGTTACACCCAGTGCTGCTCAAGCAATTACTCCTGGCAGTTCTTGAGGGACCATATGGGATATGGGATCCTGAGGATCGAACCTGAGTTGGCTGTGTGTAAGGCAAAGGCCCTCCCTGCTGTATTATCACTACAGCCCATACATAAACGCTCAGAGAATTTCAAAAAGAAAGCTTTCCTAAATTTATCTGAACCTGTCTCACCCTTTCAGGAAGTTTTATGTTGATCCTTGTGAGAAAAAAACTCCTTGAACTTGCAGATTTATGAGAATCTGGGGATGTCGTTGGTATTACAATTTTTTTTCCTGCCCCAACCTTCAAATTAGCTGCCATGCAAAAATATATCAGCATTTAAGTCAAGACCTGTAGTGCTGGTAAAAGCTAGCTCTTTTGGTAAAAGCTAGCTCATTTCTTAGGTATGTTCAAACAATCTGGGTTTGAACATACCTAAGAAAGCTGCAGGGCGTCAGCCTGGTGTCAGTTTATTGTATGAAAGGCCGAGTTCTGAGCTGATAATGCCTGATTGGAAATGCTCCTTAGAGTGTAGCATCTGCCTGCTGCAGCCCTGATGAGCCAGCGGGCATCCTCTGAGGCTGGATGGTTCCAGACTTATATGGCCGTCATCGAATGCATGCCTTAGAATTCAAAGTTTCATCAGGCTGGATGATCTGTGAGCTCAGGAGACTGGAGACCAGTAGTTTTCAGGTACCATTTTGCCTAACCAGTTTCAACCATAGATAGGGTGAGAAACTGGGGGCCTGAGTGACAGTACAGCAGATAGGGTGTTTGCCTTGCACGCAGCCTACCTGAACACGGTCAACTCGGGTTCTATCCCTGGCATCCCATATGGTTCCCTGAGCACTGCCAGTTGTCATTCCTGAGCACAGAGCCAAGGATAACCTCTAAGCATCGATGGGTGTGACCTAAAGGGAAAGAGAGAGAGAGAGAGAGAGAGAGAGAGAGAGAGAGAATGGGGGTATGAGGCTTGCTTTGCTCCTTGGTCACAGTCTCGGTACTGCATAGGCTCTCTGAACACTACCACGAATAAGCCAGGTGTGGCCCCAAGCAAACCAAAATATTAAAAAAAGGTTGAAAATTGCTAGTCTGCTATAGTGGTTATTAACTTCCGGTTTAAGGACTGGCTCGTGGGACCTGTGTGTCAGCCTGCTGGTTGAACATGATCGCCAGAGGGCTGGGGCAATAGCACAGCAGGGAGGCGTTTGCCTTGCATGCGGCTGACCCAGGTTTGATCCTCGGCAGCCTATATGGTCTCCCGTGCACTGCCAGGAGTAATTCCTGAGTGCAGAGCCAGAAGTAACCCTTAAGCATCACTAGATGTGAATCAAAAAGCAAAAAAAAAAAAAAATCATCAGAGATGGCCTCTAAGTATTCATAAAGCATGTTCTCTGCTATTTTGCTGGTACCCACCAAAAAGCATTTTCCAGTGTGGTTTGCAGGCTAACAGGTGGTTTGGGGGGGGGCATAACTCTTTATTTCAGTGACTGAATATGAATATTGTGTGTCTGGAAATTAAACACACACACAGAGCCAGTTGTCAGCCTCATGTATTTCTTGGATAGAGTGCTCAGAATGAATAAAAATAAGATTGAAGAAAAAGAGAATTCAGTTTTATTTTTTGGTTGGGGGCCACACCCTGTAGTGCTCAGGGGCTTTTTTTTTTTTTTTTTTTTTGCTTTTTGGGTCACACCTGGCGTCGCTCAAGGGTTATTCCTGGCTCCTTGTTCAGGAATTACTCCTGGCAGTGCTTGGGAAACCATATGGGATGCCGGGATTGATCCTGGGTCGGCTGTGTGCAAGGCAAATGCCCTACCTACTGTGCTATCGCTCCGAGGGGCTTATTCCTGACTCTGCACTCAGGTATCACTCCAGGCGAGGCTCAGGGAAGTATATATGGTTCCAGGGATGGAACCTGGGTCAGCCACATGCAAACCACACACCCTACCTGAGTATTGAGTACTATCTCTCCATCCCTGGCTAACTTTCTTAACTCTAATTATAGGCTGTGTATTTAGGGATTCCCCTTGTGGCCTGCCAGCTTCTCATTCTTTCCTCTGCTTTCCAGCAGCTATTCTGCAGTTTTGAAGGCCTGTTGCTGTGGCCTGCTGTTGTGAGAGTGAAGGGAAGAGCCTTTGGCATAATTGGGGGGTCTCATTGCCATGTGAGACGTCAGAGCTGAGGGAGGGAGAGAGCCCAAAGTTGGGTCAATGCATTTCACATTGGGGTGGAGGGAAGTGATAGTGTTGGGCGTGGGATATACGTGGGGTTGTTATTAGCCCTGCGCTGAGGAGTGACTCCTGGTTGTGCTTGAGGTGAGGGTAGGGGAGCATATGCCAGAAACGCAGAAACTCCGGTTGGATTGAGCAGTGTGTAGACAAGTGCCTTACCCTGTGCTGTCTTTCCAGCCCCGACACCTCACTGTAGAGTCCCCCAGGAGCCGGCGAGATAGGGGGAAGGGTTGAATCACTTGTCTCGCTTTCAGGCTACCGCAGTTTGTTCCCTGGTACCTCATGGCTCCCTGAGAGGTCTGGCCTGAGCAACTCACCTTGCCCCAAATGACAAAAAAGTCCTCCAAATGGTTGCAAAGCTGAGATTCTTTAAAAATGTAGCTTTTGTTGGTCTAAAACAAGTATTAATTAGGACTGTCCAAGGAAATGAAAGTCTGGGCCAGAGCAATAGCCCAGCGGGTAGGGCGTTTGCCTTGCACGTGGCCAACCTGCGCCAGCCTGGGTTCGATCCCCGGCATCCCATATGGTTCCCTGAGCACCGCCAGGAGTAATTCCTGAGTGCAGAGCCAGGAGAAACCCCTGAGCGTCGCTGGGTGTGACCAAAAAAAAAAAAAAAAAAAAAAAAAAGTCTTCTAGTGGGGGAGGAAGCCACACCCAGCTGTGCTCAGGGATTACTTCCTCTGTGTGTGTGTATGTGTGTGTGTGTGTGTGTGTGTATTTGTGTGTGTTTGCACGTACCCACAAGCGGTTCCTTTGTGCTCAGGAAACATTTCCTGGCAGTGCTTGTGGAACCACATGTGGCACCATTGGAGTAGGGTGAATAGGAGGCCATAACTCCTGCGGTGTCTCTCTGCCCTGGAATTAGAAGTCTTTTTTTTTTTTTTTTTTTCTTTCTTTTAGGGTCACACCCGGCGATGCTCAGGGGTTACTCCTCGGCTCTGCACTCAGGAATCACTCCTGTTGGTGCTCGGGGACCATATAGGATGCCGCGGATCGAACCCCTGGCCGGCACAGGCCGGTTGCGTGCAAGGCAAACGCCTACCCGCTGGGCTATTGCTCCAGCCCCAGGTCTTTATGCTTAGGGATTTTTTTTTTTTTGGTGGTGGTGGTGGGGGGGGGCGGGTTGTAGGGTCACACCCAGGGATAACTCTTGGCCAGGCTCTGGAGACTATATGGGATGCCAGGAATTGAACCCAGGTCCGTTGCGTGCAAGGCTATAGCTCTCGCCCCTTAAAATTGCACATCTTAAGGTAGAACAAAATGGACACCTGTCTTGGTCTAGAAAGATGCACTCTTGAAGTACAAGGTAGGTAAATCCGAACCCAAATTGAGAACCCTTTGTTTCAGTCACCAGATTGTCATGTGCTGTGAGCACCCAGCGTTCACGAGGAATCCCACGCCCACAGTTAGGAACTTGTACTTTAGTCATTTTAAGCCGGTACAGATATTTGTTTACAGCCTGTGCCACAGAGTTAAAGTTAAATCAGGGCTTTTACCTTAAAAAGAACAATGCATCTTAAATCCACTGTGTACGATACAGACTGTAGTAAGATACGTTTTAGGTTGATAGGAATGTTAATTTTAACTTTCAGACTAATTTTTTGGTCTGGTTAGAATATTTGTGGACTACAGTGTCTACTTGTGTTTCTCTTCTCCAATTGCATTCTCTCTCTCTCTCTCTCTCTCTCTCTCTCTGTGTGTGTGTGTGTGTGTGTGTGTGTGTGTGTGTTGGGACATACCACAATGATAGTGCTGTAATTTGAGATCATCCTCTTGAGAAAGCCATGTTTGTTTTAAGATGTTGGTCTGTTCCCAACATTTCAAATTGTACCATTAGTCACAGCAAAAATCTTCAGTCACATTCTTGAAATTTTACCTATGTGCATTACCTATGTGCATGTGTAAATGCGGGCTTCAAAATGAACCCACAGGGTGATTATTGTTTCTTTGGCAAACTTTGATCAGCTGTGTAAGATAAATGCATCAGGTCCAAGGCGGGGGAAAGGCATCTTTCAAATCCTTAAATTACGGTGTGCCTCATCTGATTGATGCCCTCTCTAAGCTTAAATACAGAGTTCCCCATTTCTCGTTAGTGACATTTCGGTTACTGCCAAGTCTGAGGTGTCGGAGGGGAATACGTTATGAGAAGTTCATTGGGATAGTTATTCTTCCTGGGAGTATCAGTTCTCTGTACTTAATAATAAAATCCAGTTAAAACTTTACCAATGTGGGGGCCGGAGCGATAGCCCAGCAGGTAGGGCGTTTGCCTTGCATGTGGCCGACAGGGTTCCATCCCCAGCATCCCATATGGTCCCCTGAGTGCTGCCAGGAGTAACTCCTGAGTGTAGAGCCAGGAGTGACCCTGAGCATTGCCGGGTGTGACCCAAACACCAAAAGAACAAAAACAAAAGAACTTTACCAGTGTATTGAAGCAAAGCTGTAATGCAGATGAGATGTGCTCTAGACTTGGCTATTTGAGTTGAAGGTGGACAGAGAAAACAGTGCTTTCTCGGGCCTGAGGAGCTAGTGCAGAGTGAGCTGTCCTTGGGCACCGGCACCTTTGTTCTGACAAGGGAAAACTTGGGCGCTGCTCCTGCCGTGCTCTGGTTATTGGCTCTGGGTCTCTCACATGCAAGCCCCTGCTCAGGCTGCCGAGGTCTTCCCACTGCAGCTTGTGGGAGTTCTGCTTTTTATTTTCATGCTGTCTTCAGCAAAGAGACTTTGGGTTTGGGGCCGCTGTCTACCTTTCATGGTGGACATTCAGGTTGCTCGCTCTCAACTCTTGGAAGGTTTCCCGGATATAACTGGCCAAGCAGAATGAAATTTTTTGAGGCAATTGACGAGCAAAACAAACTGTTGCTGTTTTTCTGAAAAGATAAGGAATGAATCGTTCAGAAGAACTTCCTGGTGAGCTCATTTTTAGAAACCTGGTTCCTCCCTTAGCCCGCTTCAGTCTGACTGAATCAGCCTTCTTGCCTGTGATTGGGCAGCGCCCACATGCCAACATTTATTAGAGCCCTTATCACGTCTGCTCCATGGCAGTCACTTCCTGGCAGCTACCACCTCTCCCTGAGTCATCCTGTCAGCCCCGGACGCTGGCCGAGTATCACACATTTAGTAGTATTTTCCCCACCCAGCGCCTAGGTGTGTGGCAAGACTTGTGTGAACCCTTAAGAACAGAACTCATTGGGAATTCAGAGTTGTGGATTCCTGGTACTGATAACTGCATCGCGGATGATCATGTTTGAGTAAGGGAAGAGAAATGGGGTTTTCCAGATGGACCCCTTATAGCTCTGTAGATGCTTCCACACTAGTGAACGAGGCACATTAGCTAAGCCCTCAGTGCTCGCTCTCTGTGTCTGTATAGGGGATCAAATGGTGTGGACCTCAGAAGTCTGCTGGTATTGAAGATGCGAGGGTTCCAACGTTCTAAGCAATTTCTGCTGGCTCTAGGCATCTTGTAGAGTGCCTTCCAGGCATGGTACCAACGTCAGTGCTTGCTTTCTCTTTTCCTCTCTTCCTCTCTCTGCTTTTTCAAAAGAGATCCAGTGGGTTCTCTTTGAAACACAAACGGAGCCCCAAAGTTACTGGTCGTTGTTTAACTCCTGAAGTGGTGGCGGATGTATTATTCAGCTTCCGTTTAAATAATGTACAGTGCTGTGTGTGCTGGGTTCCCGCCCCTGCGCTAGCCCGAGCTAGCAGCCACATCCAGCTTCCAGAGTTGCTGGAGAACTATATTTCCTCCTTCCCCTTCCCTCACCCTTTGCAGGCAGTGCTGTGTAGTGGGACCCTCTTGTACTCCTGTTCCCGTGGACGTCTGTCTGTCCCGGAGATAGCAGTGATAGATAGCGGAGTCTGGAGGGCAAAGCCCCCTGGCACTGGAAGCTCCTTCTGCTTGGTCCTTCACAGAGGGGTTGCTGAGGAGCTGCGGGGGTCCATTGCAAGTCCTCTGCCCTCCTCCGCGGGTGGCTGGGTCCCCACTGTCCCAGAGTCTCCGCTGAGTTTGTCAGCCTCCTTCCAGGCAGAGAGCACTTTGCCTGCGCCAGGCTCCTCTGTTTCGTGTCTGGGTGAGTTTTAAGAGGTTGAGCGAGATTTGTGGCATCTCTGACACCCGTTGAGGTTTTCCAGATATGGAGCTGGAAACCCTTGTTCTGTTCCTTCTGGTGCTATTGCTAAGAGTCCAGAAAAACAGACAGGTGGTGGCGACACACTGAAATGAAGAGGCTCTGAGTTTACTGGGAACATCTGGGCCCCCTTTCCAGCGGAACCCAAGTGTCACTTTGAATCAAAGGTTAGAAGAGAGGCCGGAGAGATGGTGGATAGGGAGGGCGCTTGCCTGCATGCAGCTAACCAGGGTTCGATCCCCAGCTCCCTCTGTGGCCTCCCAAGTAGCCTTCAAGAACTGCTGGGTGAGCTCCTCAGGGCACCAATAAATAGGCCTGGGAGAACTTTAGTTTGCTTCCATGCTTAAGCATGCACATTGCAGGTGTCTTTCCTCAAAAGGCTGGAAGAAGCAAGGGAAGGAGACTCAGTTTACAAGAAAGCCAAGGGAAAACATCTTTTCTTTTTTTGTTTTTGGGCCACACCCATGGTGCTCAGGGCCGACTCCTAGTTCTGAGCTCAGGGATGACTCCTAGCAGGATCTGACCTAGTAGGGCTCGGGGCCAGCCACACAAGGCATGTGCTATGTCTGTTAGACTATCTATTGGCACTAAGATGAAACATTTTCTGCCTGAAACACATAAAGCAAAATATTTGGCAAATTTCTAGCTGCTCCAAGGAGAAAGCTTTAGTGGGAAGAATTAGGTGGCTGATGCCTGCTGGGTCCTTGGCCCTGCCCACAGGAAGTTGGAGAGCAGCTGTCGTAGCTCAGAGCACTCAGACATCCAGAAGACCCACTTTTTCTTCTCAGGTCTGTGGCCCCTGAAATACGAGGGACCCGGAATGCTGGGGTGGCCAGTGTCACAACTGCTGGTAGAGGGGGAAGGAAAACAGATGGCATCTGCCTTTCTCATCTGCCTTCCAGACCTCAGGGGCTGCCTGGAGGCATGGGAGCGGGGGTGGGGGGGGGGCTTTTGTTATCTGCAAGAAGGGCGCAAAGTGTCCAGAGTAGAGCCGTAATATAGAGGATAGGGCACTTGTCTTGCACTTGGCCAACCTGGGTTCGATCCCCGACTTCCCATATGGTTCCCTGAGCATAACCAGGAATGATTCCTGAGTGCAGAGCCAGGACTAAGCCCTGAGCATCACCGGTGTGGCCCCAAAACAAAACCACTGTGCCTGCTGCTCCTCACACATGTACCTGTCCCTGCTCCTCAGGGACCTCACTTTCTCCACCTCCTGCCCTGTGATTCTGGATACTTCTTAGGAGTGAGCTTGAAGAACATCCCCACACACCTGTGAGTTAATGTCCAAGCTCAAAGGGACCTTTATGCTAAGAACTGCTGATTTGGTGTACAACTGAATGAAACGTGCTCTGTCTGTCTGTCTGTCTGTCCGTCCGTCCGTCCGTCCGTCCCCCTCCATCCCTCCGTCTGTCCGTCCGTCCGTCCGTATGTCCCTCCATCCGTCTGTCCGTCCGTCCGTCCGTATGTCCCCTCCATCCGTCTGTCCGTCCGTCCGTCCATCCATCCATCCATCTGTACGTCTGTCTGTCTGTCTGTCTGTCTGCTTTTTTGGATCACACCGGTGATGGTCAGGCATTACTTCTGGCTCGTTCATATAGGATGCTGGGAATCGAACCTGGGTTGGCTGCTTGCGGGCAAATGCCCTACCCGCTGTGCTATCGCTCAGGCCCCAGCTTTCTTACTTTAGGATGTCAGAATATTCCATCTCATCCCAGTCATTGTCAGTGATCAATTTTATTTCCTTCTGACGTTAGTATTCTTTGGAGGTAAGAGTCTCAAAACAGTCTCAACAAGTGATTTGTTGGGCTAAAGTGATAGTGCAGTGGGTTAGGTGCTTGCCTTGCATGTGGCTAACCCAAGTTCAGTTGCTGGCATCCATGTCATCAGTACCCTGAGCACTGCCAGGAGTAATTCCTGAGTGCAGAGCCAGAGTAACCCCTGAGCTTTCTGGGAATGGCCTTAAAGCCCCTAAAAAGGAAACCCAAATAAGCTATTTGTTGATTCACATTTTATTTTAGGTTTATCTTTTGTGCCACTTCTGAAAGGCCCTTTCTTGCAGAGAATTTTAAACAATTAAGAAAGCAAGTGTTCTGAGTGTTGGTAAGTGTGGCCCCTGGTTCCTAGTTTAGCAGCTAGAGTGAGCTGGCTCTCTGCAAAGCCTGCTTATATTAGAGTGTGCTAGAAATATATTGACAGAATCTTTTTTTTTTTCTTTTTTTGGGTCACACCCGGCAATGCTCAGGGGTTACTCCTGGCTCTTCCCTCAGGAATTACTCCTGGTGGTGCTCAGGGGACCATATTCTGGGGATCGAATCTGGGCCAGCATGGGCCAGCCGTATGCAAGGCAAATGCCCTACCCGCTGGACTATCGCTCTGGCCCCAGAATCTTCTTTATCTCTCTTTTTTTTTCCCCTGACTTCTCCAGCGGCAGGGACTAACAATGGGTGTCCAAACAGTTTACAGTGGCTAATACAATGAACAAAGGCTTTCACTGTGTGGAGAGTAGAAAATAGAGCTAAATTGTTAGCTTCCTAAGGGCATTGGCCTAATTCATAGCTTTGACAAAATGATTGGTGTCCACATCTATGTGTTTCTGTTCTGCAGATGCCTATAAATAGCTCAGTTTGTAGTGGTGCAGCTTGAAGAGGAGACATGTGAAGCCACGTTGTATATTTTTTTAAAAATATACTCTTTATTTCGTGGTAGCCTTTGAAATGGAAGAGGGGAAAAGAGCCAAGTTCCAGCGTGAACTGATTGTCTCCAATATTAGGAAACCAAGAAAGGTGGCTGGAATTGCCTGTCCCCTTTGTTTCCTTTTGGGACCCCCTTGCCAGCAGGGATAGTTCAGGAATCCCCTTTCCTGAGAGACCCAGTTGAATGGTTTAATAGCTCCAGAGCACCTTGTTTGCAAGCATGTGGCCTCGAGTTCAAACCCCTGTGTCCCACATGTACTGGGAAGAATCCTGTCAACTGCATCCCGCCCCTCCACCCATACCACAGGTGACTTCCGGCCACACCGAAGATAATGTGAGCACTGTAAAAAGGAGTTGCAACTGCCAGTGAGCCCAATAGCTAAAGAGATGGTGAGTTTCACGCTAGGGAAGTTCCCAGGAGAGCACCGTCTTTAGCCCTGCTGGGTATCACAGCCATGACTTTTTTTGGGGTGGGAGCATCTGTGACAGTGCTCGGGCTCTGTGCTGGGCAGGGCTCGGGAACCACATGTGGTGCTGGGGATTGAACCATGGTTGGCCACGGGCAAGGCAAGCGCTCTCCACTGTCACTCCAGAACTGCATGACTTCTGGGTCTCACCTGTAAACGTGACTCCCTGGTAAGCATGTGTGTGGTCCTCAGTGGTCACAGCGATAGTGACAAGAGCAAATAGTACAAGAGCAGGCGGGAGGTAATTTTTATTTTAATTTTTAGTTTTTTGCTTTTTGGGTCACACCCAGCAATGCTCAGGGTTACTCCTGGCGGTGCTGGGGGGGCCATATGGGATGCTGGGATTGAACCCAGATCGGCCATGTGCAAGGCAGATGCCCTACCACTGTGCTATCGCTCCAACCCCAGGGGAGGTAATTTTTTAAAAAATCAACTTTTAGGGGCCGGAGCCGTAGTACAGTGGATAGGGCAGTTGCTTTGCATGTGGCCAATCTGGGTTCGATCTCCGGCATCCCATATGGTCTCCCAAGCACCACCAGGAGTTGTCGGGGAACACCACCGGGTCCCCGACAGTGTCAGGGCAGAAGTTCTCTTCTACCTCCGAGGACGCCGGAGAACAGATGAAAACTCACGAGTCCGGTGCAGTTCCAAAAAAAGGCTTTTAAATAGTACAAAAACTCTTCCACAGCACTCCAATATAATGAACAAATTTTAGCTCTGGTCTGAACTTAGACCATACAAAAAGAACCTAAGTCTCCCACCAAAGAGAGAGGATCTCACCCGAGCTGAGTCCTACCCAGAAGATGGAGCAAAAGGCCAAAAGCCAAAAGCCGCAGGAGCCAAAAGCTGAAGGCTGAGGAACCAAAGGCAAAAGGTGAAGGGGGCCTCAAGTCAGTCCCTTCTATACACCAAAGTAATCCGATCGGGAGGTTGTCATGTCAACAAAGAACCCTAAACAGAGTGTAGTGCCACACCCTATTGCAGTTATAAACAAAGGTTATGCCAAGGACTAAGGAGATTATCTCTTATGTAAAACACTGGAGAGAGAGAGGGCTGATATAAAGTAATACATCTTAACTTCATGAGCTTCATGTAATCTAGATGGTACCCACAAGGTCCTTCTTATTATTATCTGCACCAGGGTGATTCTGAGTATCTTGTTCTCGTGTACTGAAAGGGTCACACTCGCCTGCTTAGAGCAAACTAGTATGATCCTTCCTATAGTCTTCCTATAGTCTCAGCGTAGCCAGGGTGGTAGTCTCCTGGTAAATTCTAACTGTCCCACGCTGGGTGCAGTGGGTATAAAGAGGAGCTGTGCCCAATCTAGAAAACATAGAAGTCTTAGTAGATGTATAAGTCAGAAGTTATTCAATCAAGGTGACTTCTGTAACTGCCACACCCTCTAGCAGTGTTTACATAGAAGAGAGATCTCATTAGAATGAACCTTGACTTAAGTAGATTAAGCTGGGAGTGGGCAAAACAACAAAACTCCCAGAATAGCTAAATCTGTCCTCCAACAAGGAGTAATTCCTGATGTAGAGCCAGGAGTAACCCCTGAGCATCGCTGGATGTGACCCAAAAAGAAAAAAAATACTTTCGCTCTGTTCTTCTGTAAAATGTGAGGAAGTCAAACCGAGTTCAAAGTAAAGGTTGGTTACAGGCTTTGCATTACTGAATTTAAGTATAGTGTTTGTGACAGGTTTAGTCCTAGTTACACGTTTGCGGTTTATTTTGGCACTGCAGGTATGTTTGCAGGCAGCGTGCATGGCCCCCTCTTTCGCCTGCCAGGAAACAGGAGCCCAGGGGAGCAGCATTTGTTCTTGTCATTGTGAAGATAGAACTCACCTGGTTTCATAGCTCGCTCCAAGGAAGTGCTGGTGCCGTTCTGCGTTGTATTGAGTCGGGCCGGATGATTAAATATAAATGCTGGCCCGGCTGGACGCTAGCCCAGCAGTGAGCTGTCTGCTAGGGACCGCAGGGGCCTCTCACAGCACACAGTTGCCAGCATTGCTCTTTGGCTCTCTGGGATAATGATTTATGCAGTGCGGTCCCTGGAGACGGGATGCTCTCATACCTAAGCTGCCTCTGGTCGCTCCCAGCTTGTATCTATTCACTTACTCTGTGAGGTCAGTCATATGGACTGCCATTACCTACATGACGAGGGCGTAAGCTTTTTGGTGGGGGTGAGCTTATTAACCAAAATGCAAGCCTGGAGATCACTCGTTGCAGAAAGATGGCCAGTCACTGGTTTTCCTTTCAGAAGAGCGGTTTTACAGTGACTCTAAACTCAGCCGACATCGGTGGGTTGGGGGTGAGGAGACAGACACACCTAGCTGTGATGGGATGGGGGGCCTGTGCAGTGCTAGAAAGCAAGCCCAGGCCTCCTGCATGCGCTCTTTTCTCCTCTCCCCATGGGACAACCAGTTCTCGTGTGTGTGTGTGTGTGTGTGTGTGTGTGTGTGTGTGGGATTGTTGATTGTGAAAGTTCCTTTTTGTCGTTGGTCCCTCTGACCTTTTCACTCAGGGATCACTCCTGTCCTGACAGGGCTCAGGAGAGGACAGTGTAGACTGTCAGGGATTTAACTGGGATTGGCAACGCGCAAGGCAAAGGCTTTACCCACTGTCCAAGCTCTCTGGCCCTGACAGTGGGTTCTGAAGAGCAGATCTGAGCCTTTGTGCTTTCCAGCTGGGAGTAGAGTAGTCTCGGCAAATGAGGAAAGGTGGGAAGGGGAGAGGGAAAAGGAAGGTCCAGAGCTGAACACCCGCCTCCTGAGAGTCCTTGGGTGCCCCTTTTCTGTGCTCCCCCGCGTCTCCCCCAGCACTCCGCATTGCTCAGTAACTCGCAGAGACATGTGTCCATGGTGCGTGCAGAGGAGTGGGAGGCTGACGTGGGTGCTGGGCTCAGGTGCTCAGCAGTTTAGTGCTGGGGCTTGGGGGATGCCGGAAGTTTGTGTGAAACGCCCGATCCGATGAGCCAGGGGACAGTGCAAGGCTGGGCGTCAGTTCTGCTCCATGCTGGGGAAGTCTGGAAGTGTTTTTCGAGACAAGCTGAGGATGGAAACCACATGACAGGTTGGTTTGGTGCTTGGCCCAGGTCTATACTGGGGACATCTGCATGTCAGAGGTGGATTTTAAACCCAATTTTTGGTGTATTGCTTGGTTTGAGGCCTCACCCGGTACACTGTGATGCTCTTGAATTGTTGCCCATATGAGACTGGGCGTTGCTCTCTGCAGGGATTGGGGTGCTCCTGGGAGTAACCTCCAAGCCCCGAGCCAGGAGTAGCCCCCACACACCGGTGGTTGGCACCTCGGAACTCAAAAGAGAAGAGCGGGGAGGGTTTGACTCTCAGCAACGTTGGTGTGTGTGTTTATTCGTGAGGTGTTCAGACCTGACGGCTTAGCACGGTCCTGTGGGTGCTGGACTATTTTTTGGGGGTGGGGGCGGCCTGGATTTTATGTCTGGGTTCAGGAATTAAATCAGGAATATTAAATATTAAATCATGCCCTGTGAGAGTCTGCTGGAGCACCCACAGCCTCTGGTCACACAGGGCCGTGCTGGCCCTTTCTATTCCCCCGCACCCGGCACACACACAAACCCTTCTTCTTTTTTTTTTTTTTTTTTTTGCTTTTTGGGTCACACCCTGCAATGCTCAGGGGTTTCTCCTGGCTCTGCACTCAGTTTGCCCTGGCGGTGCTCGGGGACCATATGGGATGCCGGGAATCAAACCTGGGCGGCATGGGCCGGCTGCGTGCAAGACAAACGCCCCACCCGCTGGGCTATCGCTCCGGCCCCTCTTTTTCTTTTTTTTAACCTTTTATGTTTGTTTTTTTTTAGGGTCACACCCACCAGTGCTCAGGCCTTACTCAGGGATCACTCCTGGCATATTTGGGGGACCGTGTGGGATGCCGGGGATCAAACATTGACCAGCCATGTGCAAGGCAAATGCCCTTCCCACTGTGTTGTCACTCCACCCTCACTCCCCACCCACAGCCCCAAAACTCTTATGTCGAGGCCAGTTGCAGTTGTGTTTTTCCTGGCATTAGTTTCAGACCATGTCTGTGATTTGCCGAGAATAGAAAAACCATCATCTGGATGAGAGAAGAAGTAAAAGAAATAGAAGAACCATCATCTGGATGAGAGAAGAAGAAAAGAAAAAGCCATAGAGCCAGAATGATAGCACAGTGGGTAGGGCGTTGCCTTTGCACGCGACTGGCCTGTGCCTGCCCGGGTTTAATCCTCGGCATCCCATATGGTCCCCTGAGCATCGCCAGGAGTAATTCCTGAGTGCAGAGCCAGGAGTAAAGCCCTGAGCATCACGGGGTGTGATGAAAAAGAAAAGTGCTTGCCATAGAGGCAGGCTGGGGGGAGGGGAGAGGGAACCAGGGGACATTGGTGATGGGAAATGGGCACTGGTGGAGGGATGGGTGCTGGAACACTGTGTGATCGAAACCAAATCATGAACAGCTTTGTAATTGTATATCTCATTGTGGTATAATAAAATTAAAAACAGAAAACAATAACAGGAAAGAAAGAGGGAAGAAAGATAAAGGCAGGAAATAAAGGAGGTAGGATCATCCCTTGCAGGGAGATCTCGTGGCTTAGTGAACAGACGCCAGCCACTGCTGCTTTTGCACAAGTTTGCACTGGGGTTGGCAGGGTACAGGACCGAGAAAGAGGTTGGCACTTGCTGAGGTAGCAGGAAGGACCCGCAGTTTATTTACACGTGCAGACTCCCCCCCCCCATACAGTTCATCCAGAGCTTTTATGCACTTGTTAAAAAAGGGCATCATTTAGCATCTGTAATGGTTGCTAACATATATGGTAATTGGTACAGTCTGTTTAAAGTTTCTGTGCCCGTGTTCCTGGTCAAGCAACCTGATCTAACTTGTTCCCTCTGTTATGGTTGTAAATTAGTGATTTATGACCCATTCATCTTTCCCCAGTTCCTAGAATGGTTCACTCAGAGTTCTTGCTACTAATTTTTCAGCTTTAAGCAGATACAGCCAATGAATTAATGCCTGTTTGGTATTTTGATGGTAGCCTTCTCTGCTCTCTCCTCTCTCTCCTCTCCTCTCCTCTCCTCTCCTCTCCTCCTCCTCCTCTCCTCTCCTCTCCTCCTCCTCTCCCCTCTCCCTCTCCTCTCCCCCTCCTCCTCTCCCTCCCTCCCCTCCCCTCCCTCCCTCCCTCTCCTCTCTCTTCTCTCTCTCTCTTCTCTTTTTTCTTTTTTCTCTCTTCTCTTCTCTGTTCTTTTCTTTTCTTTTCTTTTTTAATGTCTACTGGCTAACTTTGTTCTCACCTTTAAAAATATTTATGTTGGGCCTGGAGCAATAGTCTAGAGGGTAGGGTGATTGCCTTGCACAAGGCCAACACAGGTTCCATCTCCTGCATCCCATATAGTCCCCGAGCACCACCAGGAGTAAATGCTGAGTGCAGAGCTAGAAGCAGCCCTTAAGCATTGCTGGTATGACCCAAAAAAGGAAAAAAAAAGTTACATTGGACCATAGAGATAGGACAGGAATTAAGTCACTTACCTTGCCCATGACCAGCTCGAGTTTGATCCCTTGCACCATATATGGACCTTCGAGCACCTCCAGCAGCGATCCCTGAGCACAGAGCCAGGAGTAAGCCCTGAGCACTGCTGGGTGTGGCCACAAAACTAAATTTTAACTGGTTATAAAAGACTCTAGATAGTGTTCATCAGCAAACCTAACTGTATGACATTGCGACTCGTCAAGAAAGTGTTTGTCACCCTGATTTAGAGTTGCTCTATCACTCTCTCTCCTCTCTCCACCTCTCCCTCTTTTGCTCCCACCTCCCTCCCCCCCTCCCTCCCTGTGGGCATTGTATACCACCAGGCTGGGTGAGAGATTCCTGAGTTTGCCCCCTGTCCTGTGTCCTTCTTGCCGTGAGCCATAGGCAGGGGAGTGTTTGGTCTGAGCTTTTTGCAGCCCCTGTTGGCTTCTTGTTTCAGCTGCTCAGGCGTCCGTGGATGGGAAGAGGTAAGAGTGGGTGGTTTTCCCCCAGTTAACCAGTAACATGCATTCCAGCAGATGTGGAGAAAAGACCGTTCCAAACAGTTTTGCCAGCATGTGTCCGTAGAAAGAACATGGATCAATGTCCTCTGGGAAACAAACACCTTTCTGCTAGGATATGGCTTGCTACCATTTCTCTGGTTCCTAGTTTGGTGATGGATATATTTGTTTGGATTCTCTATGGTTGACTAGTTCAGTTCCAAACAACTGGCGTTTTACTGCATGAGAAAAGTTGAAAAGGTTGTACATTTCCCATACAATCCACAGTCATGGGCTCAAAGACTGTGGAGACAGGGAGCAGAGACATTTACGATGAGCCTCTGTTTTGTTTAGCATTTGGGAACACTGAGGTGCTGGGGGTGTCCCTCCCGACAATGCTCAGGGGACATGTGGTGCCAGGGATGGAACCTGGGGCCCCAGCCTATGAGGCGGATCCCAGCTCCCCTGCCCTGCTGATGTTTCTTTGGGTCAAGGCTCTGGGAGATGCTTTGGGCTGATGTCAGATATTGGGGTGGCTTCTCCCCAGTGTACATTAGCTGCTTTTGTCCCTGGACTATTCTAGACTTTTCTCTGTCCTAAACACAAGGGCCCTTTGAGGGTGGAAATTGTCCCATGTATACACCAGCTTTCTTTGAAAAACCTGACAGTATGTACATAATGTGGAGTGACCAAATGCAGTCTGTTGTGGGTTTGTTGTTGTTGTTGGTATTGTTGTTTTTAAGTGGGGGTTATACCAGGCGAGAGGGTTTTAAGTGGGGGTTATACCAGGTATCTTTTTTTATCATACCACTGTGAGATATACAGTTACAAAGATGTTTATAATTTGGTCTCAGTCATACAGTGTTCCCAGCACCCATCCATCCACCAGTGCCCCATTCCCACCGCCAGTGTCCCCACATTACCTCCTACCTCCTCCAGCCTGCCTCTAAGTAGACACTTTTCCTCCCTCTCTCTTCTCTCTTCCACATTGTGGCTTGCCCTACATACATTTAGGGTTTATCATGTAAATTTTTGTATATATTCAATGCTGAGTTCTAGTCTGGTATTACCATTTCCCACAATTAGCAGAACACTGGTATATATTTATATCCCATTAATGAATGCAGTTGTTTTATATCTGTCCATTTCCTTCTGACTAATTTTACTCAGTGTGATAGTCTCCATGTCCATCCATTTGCAGGTGAATTTCATTACTTCGTATTTTTGACAGCTGCATAGTATTCTGTTGTGTAGATATACAAATTTTTTTTTTTTTTTGGGTCAACGGGGGGGGCAAAGTTTCTTTATCCAGGCTTCTGTTCTCAGGCATTTAGTTGTTTCCAGATTCTGTGTCGTGAATAGAGCTGTGATGAATATAGAAGTGCAGATAGTGTTTCTGCTGTGTGTTTTTGGGTCTCTAGGGTACATTCCCAGGAGTGGTATTGCTGGGTCAAATGGAAACTCAATATCTAGTTTTTTGGGGAATGTCCATATTGTTTTACAAAAGGGCTAGAACCAGTCGACATTCCCACCAACAGTGGATGAGAGTCCCTTCCTCCCAACATCCACACCAGCACTTGTTGATCTTGCTCTTTTGGATGTGTATCAGTCTCTGTGGTGTGAGATGATACTTCATTGTTGTTTTGATCTGCATCTCCCTGATGACTAATGATGAAGAGCACTTTTGGCCATTCTAATTTCTTCTTTTTGAAAGTTTCTGTTCATTTCTTCTCCCCATTTTTTGATGGGGTTGGCTGTTTTCTTCCTGTAAAGTTCTACCCGTGCCTGATATATCCTGGATATTAACCTCTTATCAGATGGACTTTGGGTGAATATTATTTCCCAGTCTGTGGGCTGTCTCTGTATCTTGGTCACCATTTCTTTTTGAGGTGCAGAAGATTTTCAGTTTTTTTTAATCCCATTTTTTTTCCTTTTTGGTATCCCACCCGCATGGCAGAGCCTGGCAAGCTACCCATGGCGTATTTTTTTTCAGTGAAGTAAAACAGGTTTTATTTTATTTTTTAATTTTTATTATAACCGGAAACATACAATACAAAGGTGTTCATAATTGGTTCTTCGGAATACAGGATACCAGCACCCATCCCTCCACCCAGTGCTCCCATTTCCACCACCAATGTACCTCACCCCCTCCCGCCCACCCCTTAGGCTGCCTTAATAGCAGGTACCCCAGTTTCCTCTCTCTCTCTCTCTCTCTCTCTCTCTGTCTCTGCATCGCTCTCCTCTTATTTTAGCATGTCATATTTGATATGCCAAATACCAGTAACAATTATCGACCTCATTCCCATGACCTGATGGAATGGTTTAAGGCTCTTTATGTTCCCGGAGCTAGCAGATTGTCCTTGGGCTCTACTAGCATGTGACAGGATATATGGAGATGTTACTGGTGTCCGCTCGAGCAAATCAATGATCAACGGGAAGACAAGTGATACAAGTGATAATCCCATTTGTTTTTTAGCATCTTTTTTTTGTTTTATTATTATTATTTTTTATCTTTGGGGGCACAGCTGGTGGTGCTCAGGGCTTACTGGGTCTCTGTGGTCAGGGAATCTCTAATGGGCTTGGGATACCTTATGCGGTGCTGGGATTTGAACTGGGGTTGGCCAACAGCAAGGCAAATAAATGACTTAACCCTGATCTTATCTCTCTAACCCTCTTTCCCCTCATTTTATATTCTCTTTATACCTCCATGATATTTTTTTTTGTGGTGTTGATTTAATAAAGGGACTGCCCCCCCCACCCTGCGCAGTGCTTCAGAGTTTAAAATACTCAGGGTACACATGCTTGGTCATCACCAAGAGAGATTTTTAGAGGACGTACGTGTGGGAGCTCAGGTCAGGGACAGAGTGGGTGGAGAGAGCTTGGCGTGTGGGTTATTACCTGGCTCCGTCCCAGCCCCCAGGGAGCAGGGGCTGAGTCATCTTGGCACAGGCAAGCAAGTCTTCCCTTCAATGCACAAGCTGGTGGTGGTTGCTGTCAGATGCTCCCCAGAGGACAGCCCGCCTTCTGTCAGCTCCGTGACTCTCCCTGCCTTTCTAGAATGTTTGGTAAACATGCCCTGGGCATGGCGCCCACAAGGCCCAGGCAGGTAACTCACCTGCTCCCCAGGAGTGGGCCGCCAGGGTGATTTTGGATCCTGCCCTGCCAGGGAAGCCCCTGAGAAGGTCCCCTAAAAGTGGAGTGCAGAGGTTAGAGCTGGTGAGGGGTTAAGGTGTTTGCCGTCCCTGCTGTTGACCCTGGAGCCCCCACATGGATCCCCGAGCACCACTGGGAGTGATTCCTGAGCACAGAGCCGGAGTCAACCGGAGCACTGTGGGTTGCTCCTCAGACACTCCTCCCTCCCGAAGCATGTGAACCCGGTGCCCGGATTCCCTGTCTGCCTTCCCTGCCCGTGTCGCACAGGGGCGCCCCGCGCCTGTATTCTCACTGCTTCTGAGGGGTTTTACTCAGATGTATCAGAAGAGTAAACCCGTGCATGTCTGAGGAGAGTAAACCCGTCTGTGTCTGAGACTATGCCTGCTTGTTTCTTGCCCTCCCTTTTTTTTATGGCTGGGGCTCTTTCAGCATTTAAACCCAATACATCAAGATCCTTTGTGAGCTGTATTACAGATTCACCACCAGGATCTCACCATTCTACAAGGAAGTGATCATTGATGTCAAAAGAGGGGGTTCGGCAGGGTGATACCATTCCTCCAAAACTCTTCAGTGCCACCCTCAAGAACATCATGCAACAATTAGAATGGGATGGAATGGGAGTGAAGATAGATGGTCGGCAACTACACCACCTCCCGCTTCACCGATGACATCGTTCTAATAACACCAAACATTAGCCAAGCCGGCACAAATCTTGGCTGACTTCAACCGAGAATATGGAAAGATAGGTCTACAACTGAATCTCAACAAAACTATGTTCATGAAAAATGAACTAGTTCCAGAGGCCCCATTCACTCTCAATAGAACAAACATCTCTGAATGCAGCAGTTATGTGTACCTAGGTTGAGAAGTCAACATGATGAATGACCTAAAACCTGAGCTGTGCAGGAGGAAGAGAGCGGCATGGAATGCCTTCAGGAGCATCTATGAAATAACTAAAAAGGACAAAGAACCTCTGGCTCCAGGCACATCTCTTTGACTCCGTTGTTCTCCCTGCATTAAGATACACCTCAGAGACCTGGGCCCTACGAAAGCACGATGAGAATGCTAATTAGGGTCTCCAAAGAGGAATCAAAGAGCTATGCTTGGAATATCACACCTCACTCAAGTGAGAGAAGGAATACGGAGTTCCGACCTCCGTCGCTGTTCCAGAATCAGGGACGCTGTCTCGTTTGCCAAGGCATCGAAAATCAGATGGGCTGGACATGTAATGTGATTTGGAGATGACCGCTGACTAGAGCCAGTTATCGACTGGATCCCACGGTCATCAAAAGATCATGTGGCCACCCAAGAATGAACAGTTTGAGGCTCTTCGTATTCCTGGAGCATGCAGATGACTTTGGGTACACTGGCACGTGACAGGGTCAAATGGAAACGTTACTGGCACCCACTCAAGCAAATTGACGAATAACGGGATTTCAAGTGATCAAGTGATGGCTGGGGCAGTTAGGAGACACACCTGGCAATGCTCAGGGGTTACTCCTGGCTCTACATGCAGGAATTACTCCTGGCAGTGCTCGGGGGCCATATGGGATGCCAGGGACCTAACCCAGGTCAGCCATATGCAAGGCAAACACCCTACCTGCTGAACTCTTGTTCGGCCTCATCTCCCATTTCTTGATGGGAGATTGTTATTGTTGTTGGGTATTGAGAGTTCTTTAGGTGTCTTGGATATTAACCCTTTGACGTATGGTGTGTTAATATTTTCTCCCAATCTGTAGGGTGTCTGTTTGACTTTAATCCTTTTCAGCACAGAGTGTTTTAGTTTGATATAGTTCTATTTGTTTCTTTCTGCTTTAGTTTTCTTTGTCAGTAGGTTCATTTCAGGAAAAAAACATCTCTGATGGCAAAGGTCCTGGAGAGTTTTGCTCATTATATTTTTACAGAGAAAGGTTTGAAATTAAGGTCCAAAACCCATTTTGAATTAACCTTTGTGTCTGGCTGAGATGTGTGTGTGTGTGTGTGTGTGTGTGTGTGTGTGTGTGTGACTAGTTTTCCTAGCAATGTTTTCTGTGTTTTTTGGGTCACACCCAGTGATGCTCAGGGGTTACTCCTGGCTCTGCACTCAGGAATTATTCCAGGCAGTGCTTGGGGGACCGAGGACCCTTTGGAATGCTGGGGATCGAACCCTGGTTGGTTGAATGCAAGGATATGCCCTACCTGCTGTACTATTGCTCTGGCCATGTTTTTTTTTTTTTAAGATAAAATGTGTCTTTTTTTTATTTCTTTTTTTTTTTTTTTTTTGCACCGCGACGCTCAGGGGTTACTCCTGGCTTTGCACTCAGGAATTACTCTGGCAGTGCTCGGGGGACCATATGGGATGCCGGGATCGAAGGCGGGGGGCAGCGCCGGCACTAAAAACAACGCCTACCCGCTGGGCTATCGCTCCGCCCCTTATTTTATTTCTTTATTCTTTCTTTCTTTATTTATTTTTGCTTTTTGGGTCACACCCAGCAATGCTCAGGGGTTACTTCTAGCTCTGCTCTCAGGAATTACTCCTGGCAGTGCCTGGGAGACCATATGGGATGCCAGGGATCGACCGGGTCTGGCCACATGCGAGGCAAACGCCTTACCCCGCTGGACTATCGCTCCAGCCCCAAAATGTGTCTTTATAAACACGAATTAATTAGTTTATTTTGGGGCCACACTTGGTAGTACTCAGAGCTTCTTCCTGGCTCTGCACTAATGGTGGGACTCAAGGGGCCATGCAGGGTGCTGAGACTGAGCCCTGAAGGGCGAGAGCCTGTCGCGCGCTGTCTTCTCCGGCCCCCAGCACTGTTAGCTAGTCCTGTGTCAGACGTCACTTGTCAATGCATTTAAAGTTCTATCTCTGGGCTCTCAGTTCTGTGATTCCTGTAGCTTTATGGTTACAGGAGATCGGAGACGGCCAACATGCACATGGAAAAAATACATCATTGCCAAGTACATCTTTACTAAGTACCCGGGAAATGTAAATCGAAATGCGATGAGCTGTCACCACGGTGCTCCGGCTGAAGACTGGGGACGAGTGCTGGCAGAGATGTGGCGGAAGGACCTGCAGTCAGTGCCGGTGGGCTGCTGTGTGGGGCAGCCACGCTGGAAAATGGTGTGAGGCAGTTACAAGGCTGTTCGTGACTGGGTCTCAGCCATACAATACCTGTCCCTTCACCAGTGCACATTTCCCACCACCAGTGTCCCCAGTTTTCCTCCTACCGCTGTGCCAGGCACTTCTCTCTCTCTCTCTCTCTCTCTCTCTCTCTCTCTCTCTCTCTCTCTCACTCACTCACTCACTCACTCACTCACTCACTCACTCACATATAAAACCATAACAAGTAAAACCGGCATATGACCCACTTATTGCTCCTGGGCATATATCTACCTCAAGAACACAAAAATGGGGGTCTCAGCGCTAGTACAGCTGGAAGAGTGTTTGCCTTGCACACAGCCGGCCTGGGTTTGATCCCCAGGATCCCATATGGTCCCCCGAGCACCACCATCTGAGTGCAGAGCTAGGAGTAACCTCTATGCACTGCTGCGTGTGACCCCGAAAAGACAAAAAAAAAAAAAACTCCCCCAAAACCATCAAATCCGCTGGGACGTCTGCGCACGTGTGTTCATTATAGCACCCATGGGCAGGATCTGAAACCCAGCCAGATGGCCAACAGCAGATGAGCGAGCCAAGCAGTGGTTGCCTGTAGGTAGACACCAAGAATGTCTCTGGCTGTGAGGAGAGAAACAGCATTGCCAAGTGGATGGAATCGGAGGGTGTTTGCGGGTGCAGCACGCCCGGAAGGAAGGATCAGTGCCCACTGGTCGTGCTCTGCGCCGCACGTAGAATGGGCAGAGTAGAGAGGCCCAGAGGGTCCAGATGATCTCCAGTGCCACCAACCCCGGAGACGTGACCCATAGAACTAGGAACTGGGCAGGGGTTGGGGGGACGGTCCATGGGGTAGTGATGGCGCGATTGGTGTCTTAACTGCAGCTGTAAAACAGTGAGCTCAGTAGTATTATAAACTGTGACACAGCAACAACAATAGTAAAGAACCCACTTGTGCTACTGACTTGCACCTCTTTTTCTTGTCTTTTTTTTGCTTTTTTTTTTTTTTGGGTCACACCCAGCGGCGCTCAGGGGTTATTCCTGGCTCTCCACTCAGGAATTACTCCTGTGTGCTCGGGGACCATATGGGATGCCGGGATCGAACCCAGGTCGGCACAGGCCGGCTGTGTGCAAGGCAAATGCCCTACCCGCTGGGCTATCGCTCCGCCCTTTTTCTTGTCTTTTTCTCCTCCTTTGTTACTTCTTTCATCCTCCTCTTCCTTTTCTTCTTCTTTTTGCTTTTTGGGCCACACATGGCTATACTTAGGGGTTACTCCTGGCTCTGCACTCAGGAATTACTCCTGGAAGTGCTAGGGGAATGATATGGGATGCTGGAGATCGAACCCTGGTCCGCCGCGATGCAAGGCAAATGCCCTACCTGCTGTGCTAGCGCTCTGGCCCTCCTCCTCTTTTTTTTTTTTTTTTTTTTTGGTTTTGGGTCACATTTGGCCATGCTCAGGGGCCACCACTCGGGTCTGCACTCAGGAATTACTCCTGGCAGTGCTCGGGGACCCAGTATCACCAGTATGGGATGCTGGGTGGGCGAAACCTGGGTCAGCTGCGTGCAAGACAAGCCTTATCCACTGTTCTATCATCTCCAACTCCTTGCAACACACTTTTCTTACTTTGACTCTCATCAGAGACCCAGGAGCCTGCCCCAAAGTCCCCCCTTCCTTCAAAGAAAAGTGGATTATCTGCACTTTCTCTTGCTTCTTACAAAAGCACCCCCTCTGTGCCCACTGGTCCAGTCCTCTCCAGGGCATTGCGCTTCCGGTTCCCACGGGTCTGTCTGTGTGGGGGAATGTTCCCCCTCCGAGGAGACCACCTCTCTGTGTTCCCTTCACTGCAGGCGTTCCGCTCTAAATTCTGCGCTTGCTGGCGAGTTCCTTCTGCTCAGAGGCAGTGGCCATTGTTTATTATGGCAGGGCTTAATCTGCCACGCTCAGTATAGTGCCTGGCATGACAGAGGTGCTTCATAAATATTTATTGAATGAACCAATGCCAGATTCCACCTGTTGTGTGAAATCTTGACCCTCAGAGCTCTGACTTCTTAAAGCTCTGTTCTGCCTCGCCACCGGCGCCCCACGATTCCAATTTCCATAGCGATGCCTTCCAGTTTTGAGGCACTTTTCAATTCCTTTGAAAATCTCACAGTGCCCAGAATAGGGGTTGGCCTCGTTCTAGGGTGTTGAGTGATTGTTTGACGTTGCGATTTTCATTATGCCACTGAACAAGTGTAATTTTCTGCTTTCAGTCTCTCCTCGTGCTTCATGCTATTTGAAATGGCATCTTGCTTCTTGCAACAGCCATAGGGCAGGGTTTTGTTGTTATTGTTTAGGCTCTTTTCTAATTTTCCCCCAAATTACATTTTTTAAGTTTCAAGTTGCAAGGGAACCAGGTTTTTCTTTTCTGCACCCTCCCGCCATCTAGTGGATAATGCCAATTACTGCGCAGGGAATTTGGCTGATTTCCTTGGAATTAAAGGTCCACTGGGTGCAGTTGGTGGGTGCCCGATTAAAGACGGCATACAAGCTCTGTCAGTATTTTATCTTACTAGGTTAAAATAACATTTTTTTGCGAGAGACATTTCAACATTGCTGGATTTAGAATTTAAAAATATACACATGTTGAACCATACGTGAAATTTCCTGTCACCAGAAAAGGGAAAATGGTGCAAGAGGTCGGGAGGGATGGGGTGTCTTGCACGGCCTCTGTGGACCGTCGGTTCTTTAACTCTGTTTATTTAATAGTAACATGTAAGATACCTGCTCACAGAATGAGAAGTTCTCAGTTTGGAAAACAACTTCCAAGAACCTGTACTTATATTTTTTAAGTATTGTCATAAGGGCCAGAGAGAAAGTGCAGAGGTTCAGGTTCTTGCTTTGCATGTGGCTGGCCTGGGTTCAATCCTGGCACCACATGGACCCCCAAGCATAGAGCCAGGATTGGCCTTTTAGTAGCCCCACCCTCATAACCATGAGGGACCAGAGACTAGCTCACGGGGCTGCGACACATACTCTGCATGCTGGGGGACTAGGTTATCCTGACAGTGCCTGGGTGCCCGGGGGACAGAATGCTCAGGGGTTACTCCTGGTCCTGCACTCAGGAGTTACTCCTGGCGGTGCACAGGGGACCATATGGGATGCCGGGGATCGAACTTCGGGTCAGCCACATGCAAGGCAAACACCCTCCCCGGTGTGCTGTTGCTCCGGCCCCAAGAAGACTAACTTTTGATGCAACTTGCTTCAGGTTTCCTGTTGGTTTGTTTTTGAGCCACGCCCAGTTGTGCTCAGGGCTTCCCTCCGTTGCCGCATTCAGGGATCACTCCAGGTGGAAGCCTGGGGCCATATGGGGTGCTGGGGGCTGAAACTGGCCAGGCCTTGTGCCAGGCAAAGACTCTGCCTGCCATGCTCCCGCTCTCTGGCCCCTGTACATTCAGTATCTTCACGGCTCATTTCAGGTGCTCAGCACAGCGTAGCACAGCCTCACCTTTGGGGGCCTTTGCTGACCAGGTCCCCCCCTGCTGCCCCCTCGGAAATCTCTGCTTCCCCATGTGAAATCTCGGGCTCAAGCTGGGATGTCTGTCAGCAGTCGCAGGGAAGATGCTGCCATTCAGCCATTCTCACAAGGATTGGGACTGTAATTCTTTATGCGTCTGCGTCTGTCTCGTGATTCTAGTAGGAAAAGTACATCTCTGAGGCTCAGGAGCTCCTGGTTTTCTGGGGCTGAACCAGGCCCCTGAATACTGCAGCAGCGTCCCGTGTGAAGAAGCTTCCTCTGGTGCGGTGGCTCTGGGTGGGACGGTCTGAGCTTGTGTCTCACCCGGCTCTGACCAATCCTGCCGCCAGGACTTAGCTGTGCAGTTCTAATCATTGGTTTCCCACCTTGCTTTTTTGACAAAGCAGGTTATTATTCTCTTTATCTTGGCATCCATCACGGGGCAGTGGTTTGTTTGCATGTTTGTTTTTTCAAAGTGAAGCTCTGTTTGTAATGTTCTGCGGGCTTGGTCACTTGAAAATCACAGACAGGGGGAGGTGTCTGGGTGCCAAATTAGCACCTTCCTTTTCGGCTTATTATTGGTGTCTTTGTAATTGCAAATAAGAATGACCTGCTTGAAATGATAATTATACTTTTATAGCTTGGTACACCTGAACTGTAAACATAGAAGTCTTAAATATAATTATCCCTTTTTCTTCATATCTTACAGAAATAGGCTTATGTTGATTCAGAATCAGATTGTGATGAGAAGTGGGCTCTATGTGAAATTCAGTCCTGTATCAGTCAGGCCGTATATTTATTTGGGGGGTTTTGGACACGCCTGGTGGTGCTCAGGGCCTGTTGGGGAACATATACCGTTGACTGTATAGACTACGTGCAAGGTGCAAGACGGCCATCTTCTTCTTTTTTTTTTGGGGGGTCACACCTGGCAATGCTCAGGGGTTTCTCCTGGCTCTGCACTCAGGAATTACTCCTGGCAGTGCTTGGGGGACCAAATGGGATGCTGGGGATCAAACCCGGGCCAGCATGAGCGGACCGCGTGTAAGGCAAAACGCCCTACCTGCTGGGCTATCACTCCCAAGACGGCCATCTTCACCCTGATACTATCTCTCATCTCTTTCTCTGAAGACTTGAAGGCTTCCTATTTTGTTTTGGTCCACACCCAGTGCGGCTCAGGGCTTACTCTTGACTGTGTGCTCAGGGATCACTCTGGTGGGGCTCAGGAAATCATATGGGTTGCTGGGATTAAACTGGGTTGGTCCTGTGCAAAGCAAGCAGCCTACCTGCTGTACTCTGGCCCCAGCAAACTTCCTGTTTCTTTATCTTTATGGGTCACACCGGGCAGTGCTGAGGGGTTACTCCTGTTTCTGCACTCAGGAATTACTCCTGGCAGCAGTGCTCGGGGACCATATGGGATGCTGGGAATCGAACCCGGGTTCGCGGCATGTAAGGCAAACACCCTACCCGATGTGCTATTGCTCCAGCCCATGTTTTTTGAGCAGCTTAATGCTCACGGCACCCGTGACTGGGTAAGGTCCAGCGTTGTCCAGCAGGCTCCTGCCAGCAGCAGAGCCCTCCACGCAAGCAGCACATGAGTTTCCTGCCACGGAGCGGCACTGACATCGTGGTCGTCGGAGGCCATGTGTGCAGTGGGTACAGTTCATGCTCGTGTTAACTATCCTGGATGGTGACCTGGAGCCGTATTTAGGATATCAAACAGTTTCTTCTTTCAACAGTATTTATTTTTATTTTTGGGGCATCCCAAGCAATGCTCAGGACACCTGAGCCCCTTCCTGTGGTTTCTTGGCCAGCTGGCTGGCAGTTCCACGCAAGGGTTTGAGGAGTCAGTGTTGTTTGGACCCTGCAGTACCAGGGACTGCCAAGGTCCCCTGACAGTGCTCCAGGGCCTCCAGGGTCACACTGGTGATGCTTGGGGCTCCATATGGTGCTGGGTTTGAGTTGGGGTCAACGACAGGCAAGACATGTGCCTTAACCATTGGGCTATCTCTTCGGCCCTCCGAGATTTACAGTTTCTTCTCTGTATTCATGTATCTCTCCCTCCCTCTTAAGTTGGGCATCCCCTGGCCTTGCCATTGTGCTCATAATTTTGGCTTTCCCATATGGTCTACAGTTAGAATCAGACAGTGAGCCACCTGCAGGTTTGGTGTGATCAGGTTTCACCTCCCCTGGCCAAACACTGGGGGCCCAATGACTAGATCCTGTGTTAAGAGCATGTTTAGTTCTTTAAGATGCTGCCAAACTTTTGTTGCAGGCAGGCACCATTTTGCATTGTCACCATCAGTGGGTGTGGTCAGTTTTTGATTTTGGGAGTCTCAACCAGCTGTGCAAGACATTTCACGGTGCTTTCAAATCAGTTCTTTGGGGCTGGAGTCCAACACGTGAGGCACTTACCTTGCATGTATTTGATCCCTAACAATCTAAAGCTCCAACATGCGTGATCCCAGAGCTCAGAGCTGAGCATTGACAGCTGTGACTCCAGCACAAAAAATAAAACAAAATGCAACAAATGGAAGTAGAGCGTCTGTTGTCTGTGGGGCAAGGCTTTTGGCCATACCCAAACTGGTGGGAATACAGAGTGAGGTGGTGTCTTAGCTCTGTCCAGACGGAGCCCCCCCGGACCTCACCTGCAGAGCCTGAACTAAGATTAAAGAGCCTCTCCCGGCCTTTTATATACTTGTTTTCTTGAGAATGCAAATCACATTATCAATATTACCATTATTATTACTTGGGGGCTCCCGAGCAGTGCTAAGGCAGTCTGGGGGCCGTGCCAGTGATTCTCAGCCAGCTGGGCTGCACCCAGTGATGCTCCGGGACCTTGCGCTGATGGGAATTGAACCTGGGCCAGGCACATTCCAGTTCCAGGCCAGTACCCGAACCTCTGTGCTGTCTTCCAATCCTGTTATGGTTGTTCTTAACAGGGCCACACCTAGGTGGGTAGAGAGTGGATTGGGTGGGGAATGCAGTGTTGGGCGCACACTGGGCTGGATGTGCTCGGTGTGTACTGCTCCCCCTGAGCTTTCTCCCAGCCCTGCATATGCCTTGGGAGAAAAGGAGATCTTAAGGCTTGGGATTTTTTTTTTTTTTGGGGGAGAGTCACACCCAGAAATGCTCAGGGGTTACTCTTGGCTCTGCACTCAGGACTTAACTCCTGGCGGTGCTCGGGGGGACCATATGGGATGCCGGGACCGAACCCAGGTCAGCTGCATGCAAGGCAAGCACCCTCCCTGCTGTGCTGTCACTCCGGCCCCTTGGATCATTTTGAAAGTTGGGTAGTTTTTCTTTTCTTGTTTTTAAAGTATCGTTCTCTGTCATTTTGGATAAATCCTCCATTGATTGTATCCTTCACTCTTTTCTTCCAGTTTGTGTTTTTTTTTTCTTCTCCTCCTTGATGATGTTCACAGAGTAGAATTAGAAGTTTAACTAATCTTATTTGGCTCATCAAGATTGTAAGATTGTATGGCTCACGTTCTCATGGTGTAAAAGAGGGAAGGCATGCAGGGCTGGGAGACAGTACAGTGGCGAGAGTGCTTACCTTGCAGCGGCAGACCCGGGTCCAATCCCCGGACCCCCATGTGGTCTCCTGAGCACTGCTAGAAGCGATTCCTGAACACCTCCGGTCCTGGCCCAGAAACAAAAAGGGAATGAATCATTGGGTTTGGGGAGGCTTTGGGCAGTGGCCATAAAGCGTATGTCTGACTGTTGTGACAGTTGTCAGTGGTGATGTATGTTATTTACTATGGGGAGGGTGGGCTCTACCTGGAGGTCCTTGGGGTCTATTCCTGGCTTGGTGTTCAGGAGTGATCCCTGGTGGTGCTCAGCAAACCGTATGTGTTGCTCAGGATTTGAACCACAAACTACAGTTTGTGGAATGCAAGGCCAGCACCATCACACCCTGTGCGAGCTCCCAGCAAATGCATTTTTCTTTCTGGGAGCAGGGACACACACACACAGACACACACAGACACACACAGACACAAACACACCAGTGCACAGGGGCAGTAGTAACTCCTGCTGGTGGTGGCTGCTGGGGATCCAACCAGCCACCAGGTCTGGCTCCAAGCAGCCGAAAGTGCAAGGCAAGAGCCGTATTACTGCTTTGTGTTCTCTCCCTTCAGTGCTTACACATCGGCCCAATGACTAGGGCATCTAGTTCTGCAGGAACCAGAAATAAAAAGGCAACCAGATTCCCCTCCTGCACCCTCTTGTTACAGAAGAATTTCCGGTTAGGTTGACTGAACCCCAACACCACGGAAGTGCGCATGCTTGCTAAGCGGTTCTGAGTTATTTGCATGATTACGTCCATTGCTGGTCTGGGGTCCAAGCACCAACTGCCATGCTTGTTTGTGTGAAGGCTGGCATGATCACAAGGGGATTTGGGGGCTGCACCCGGTGGTACTCAGGACAGCGCAGTTGTGATGATGACCCGTCTCACGTGCATGCACCTGACGGGTGGCGGCAGATTTCGTTGTGGCATGTGTAGGGGTCTGTGCCGGCATGGTCAGCTGTGCTGCGGGCTTAGCCTCACACACACGCCCCACTCACCAGGATCACACTCCTTTGTGGTGGTTTTGGGGTTTGCAGTGCTGGGGAGTTTGTAGTCACTTCCTTGAGCCCTGAGTCACACTGCTTCATGGTTGGCTTTACGGGCACCTGGTGGTTATGTGGCATAATACAGTGGGTAGGGCACTTGCCTTGCATGTGGCTGACCCGGGTGCAAACCCTGGCATCCCACTTGCTCCCCAAGCACGGCCGGGGTGACTTCTGAGCACAGAGCCTGGAGTAGGTCCTGAGGCACCACTGGGTGTTCCCCCACCCCCAAAAAAACCCCAAAATAAATAGATAATGAAAACCCGAGGACCTTCACTATGAAGATGCTGTTCCATGTCCCCCGTTGCTGAGTGATTCCTGGCTGATGCCCGAGCTGCGTGTGGCAGTGCTGCCTTCAGTTCTACGGGACCCCGATGCGTTGGCACTGATGACGCTCGTCCTTACTTGCACACGTGTGTGGTCATCATCATCCATGGCTGCCCAGGATGGGCCCTGGGGTCTCAGTGTTAATGCTTAGCACCGAGGGGCTTGGCAGCAGACCACCCTTGGCAGTGATCTGGGGCCAGGATTGTGTCACTCACCCAGTTCACATGGGATGGTCAAGATGATCAGCTCAAAGCCATAGAACTTCCGAATGTGCAGAGCTGAGCTGCACCCCTGTGAGCCGTGGCCTGGGGGGCTTTGGACATTCCAGATGTACCTTCATCCATATACCTCTTCCCTCTCTCTCTCTCTCTCTCTCTCTCTCTCTCTCTCTCATTTCAGATGTACCTCCACCCATAGACTCTCTCTCATTTCAGATGTAGCTCCACTCATTACTCTCTCTCTCTCTCTCTCTCTCTCTCTCTCTCTCTCTCTCTCTCTCTCTCTCTCTCTCTCTCTCTCCCTCCTCTCCTCCCCTCCCCCACCCCAGCTTTCTGGGCCTGGATTCTTTTTTTTTTTTGCTTTTTGGGTCACACCCGCAATGCTCAGGGGTTTCTCCTGGCTCTGCACTCAGGAATTACTCCTGGCGCTGCGTGGGGGACCATATGGGATGCCGGGGATCGAACCCGGGCCGGCATGGGCGGCCGCGTGCAAGGCAAACGCCCTACCCGCTGGGCTATCTCTCCGTGGGCCTGGATTCTCCCAGCTGCTCTCAAGGGAGTTTGCCCCACATGGTCTGCAAAGTAGCCTCAGTCCTCTTGTTTTCATCTGGCTCGCACTTGAGTGTGTGCCCAAGGTCAGCCGAGCTGGGAGGGTGAGTCTTGGCAGGAAAGGATGTTCTTGGAGTGCCACTGCCTTTGCTCTCGGCTGGACTATTTCAGAACTACAGGTCCTGTCCCGGGCAGGCTGTCTCCGCTCCCACTTCTTGGTTCTTTTCTTCCTTACCTCCCTTCCCTCCTTCTCTCCTTCCTCCTCCCCCTTCCCTCCTTCCCTCCTTCTCTCCTTCCCTCCTTCCCCCTTTCCTCCCTTCCCCCTTCTCTCCTTCCTCCCTTTCTTCCCTCCCTCCCTCCTTCCTTCCTTCCTTCCTTCCTTCCTTCCTTCCTTCCTTCCTTCCTTCCTTCCTTCCTTCCTTCCTTCCTTCCTTCCTTCCTTCCTTCCTTCCTTCCTTCCTTCCCTTTCCTTCTTTGTTTGTACTTTTTACTTACCTATTTTTTTTAATTTATCGGATCACTGTGCATTACAAAATTAAAGCTATTTCTGGTCGAATTTCAGGCATACAGTATTTGAGCACCAATCCCTTTCTTGCTCCTGTCTTTAAGGGCATGCAGGAATTTCACCATCAATGAACGATGGTGGGTGAATAGCAGCCACATGAGTCTGCCGGAGATTCAGAAGCGCTGGGACCTCTGGGCTCGTTGGGGATCATTGGGGCTGTCTGAGAAATCCTTCTGGGCGCATCCGAATGTTCGCTTCTGTTCTCTCACCCCTCTCAGGGCACGTTTGGCTCCAAACCTGGCCTTGCTCAGGGCCTGCTCCCAGCTCTGAGCTGGGTGGGTGTTGCAGTGCTCAGCTTTATCTAACTTTATTTGGTTTGGGGCACACTTGGAGCAAGCCAGGCTGCTCAGGGCTGACTCCTGTTTCTGTGCTCAGGGGTCACGGCTGGCAGCACTGGGGGTGGAGTCACCCCTTGACCCCTTGTGCTCCTCTCTGGCTGTCCCCCTAGTTTAATCACCCATTCAGCACTCAGCTCCCTACCCTTGAAAGGGGAGGGAAGGAGCTGGCGATAACATTGAGAATTGTGTCTGCAGCTGAAATGCTTCCTAGGGATTCTTCCTTTTGTTGGTGTTTGGTTCAGGGGCTGTGGCTAGGGGCGACCAGGCAGCGTGGGCTCACCCAGGGTCCTGCGTGCAGAGCACGTGGCCTCCAGCGCAGCGATTCTGTGAAAGTCCTCTTTGGCTTGTGGGCTCCAACTGCCAGGGCTCGGGGCTGCTCCTGGCTCTGTGCTGGGGATTGTGCCTAGAGGTACTCAGGCTGCCGTGTGGTATCAGGGATGTATCCCGGCCCCCTGCATGCAAAGCGTGTATTCAGCACATCCAGCTGTCTCTCAGTTTGGAATGAAGACTCCAAGCTAGCGCTCAGGCTCCTGGGATCTCAGTGCAAAGGTGAAGCATCGCGGAGCTTGAGTGTTAATAACTTGTTTCCTGCCCAGTTCTGTTTCTGGGCTGGGTGGGTATTCTGAGACGCCCCGCCTCCCCAGCTATAGACGGGACCAGTTTGACCCGTCTCCTTTGCCAGGCTTGAGTCCTGGGCACCTCTCCACCTCTCCTGGGTCCCTCATGCCTTCTGCAAACTGGCCTCGCCAGTATCAGCCTGCAAATGAAGCTCATTCATTTTCCACCCCGTTTTCCTGTTGGGACACGGGAAGAATTTTGGCCCTGTCCTGTCCAGGGGAAGAACACGGGCATTCCCCAGCACACCTGAAGTCTGTTCAGCTCTCGCACTTGGCAAAGTTGCCTCCTGTGGGGGCTGACATTGGCCTTTGGAGCTGCAGGTCCTGCTTGTCCCCCTTTGGCTTTTCTTGGATCACACCCAGTGATGCCCAGGGGTTACTCCTTCCTCTCCCCTCAGGAATCACTCCTGGTGGTACTTGGGGAACATATGGGATGCCAGGGATCGAACCTGGGTCTGCTGCGTGCAAGGAAATGCCCTACCTGCTGTACTTTTGCTCCAACTCTGTGTTCTCCCACTTTATGAGGAAGGAGATGAACAGCACACACAGAGACCTCCATCTTGCTTTCCATTTCTCTGTGTCTGTCCGAGAAAGCTCCGTGCGCTGAATGCCTGTGGTGTGCAGGAGACCCGGGTTTTGATCTCCGGCCCCCTTGTTGGTTCCCCCAGCATTGCTGATGGCCGGCAGGCCCAGGAGCAGCCCAGTATGGCCTCGAACACACACTTTGCCCCCATTTAAGACAAAGCCACGTGGCCTCTGCTCCAGGACGCTCCCGCTCTGGTCGCGGGCACAGCCTCACCTTCACTCACGCAGTGTGCAGCCTGACCCTCGACCTGTGTGAGGTGAGCGATGGAGTGATGGCTGCCTTGCTGCCCTGCAGCCCCCGGCCCCCCTCCGGCACGGTGAGCGCCTTAATCCAGCGTTTACCGGCGCCTATAACGTCTCTTTCTGGATTCCCAGAAACTTGCTCCTCAGACCCCCTCCCCAGCACTGCGATGGTAGAGTCAGGACGGAAGCAGACAGACAGCTCTTTGTTCTCTCGTCTGCTGAGCTTACAGAGAGGTCAGGAAGGCGCGTCTGCGGGTGGAGGTGGCACCGGCCTCCCAGGTCTCTGCCCGCTGTTCGCGCTCCTTATCTCGGGGGCTGCAAGAGCTTTTCATCCTCATCCTTTTTACAGCTTTGTGTAACGGCAGTAACTTCACCCGAAGCACTACGAGTTTGTGTCCAGCTGACTTATACATGTTTATATGTATGAACATGGAGTGTTATGTATGCCCGTATATGTGTGCACATGCATATACATACGCATGTGTGTATGTGGTAGTCTTATAAATGTCACTACTATTCTTCCCCATAGTAAAAGCTCTGAAGTGCCACCCTAAGTCACTGGAACTCAGATACTGGATCTTTCCCTCGCATGAAATCACTGTGGATGGACGAACATTCTCTCGAGGGTTGGCTTTTCCTCTCTCCTGGAGGGGCCGGCTGTGCATTCAGCCCCCACCAGCCTGCTCTCTCTCCCGCTCCTACCACCCCCACCCCTTCCCCCCCACCCCCCCCGCCTTCAGAGGGCTAGGCGTGCCCGCAGTAAGGCTGTGTCCCTGCCTAGATGACAGCAGGGGTTGCTGGGAATGTGGGCCACTATTGTATCCGTCTTATGTAACCACGTGGACTGATGGCCGTGGGCGGAGCGCGGGTGTGGGCAGTGGCTGGCGGGCGGTCTGCAGAGGCCATGAAGACGGCTCAGGCCCTGCAGAAGCTGTGGCTGCGGGCTGTCAGGAAGTTGGGGCAATGGAAAGACCACGTGAGTCCCCCCTTCGCCTCTCCCGTTTCTCTCCCGGCCTCTGCAGGACGGCGGGCGAAAGAGCCAAAGCCGCGTGCAGACTCCTTTCTCCTCAGACTGCATTGCTCCTGCAGCTTCCCACGGCGCCGTGGGGTCAGATTATAGGGAATGTTGGTTTTTGCTTTTTAAGTTTCTATCTTATTTTGGTGACTTGTGGAACGGGCTGTCCCTTAGAGAGAATTGGTGACTCGGAGGCTGCCGTGTTCCAGGTACCGCAACTCGTTAGCTCCACAAGCTCTAGTGCAGTGACCCATCTGCAGGGGTGGGGGGGTGGGGGGCGGCAACAGTTTGGCTTCTTGACCGTGCAGAAATCTCTCTTGATCCCTTTGTGCCTCCTTCTAAGGCCTATACGTTTATAGGCCTTTTCCTCCACATTTTTTTTTCTTTTCCCTGTTCTAGCATGGAGAAATTGTTAACACTGTGACATGGATGAGAGCTTGTCTAAAAAATTTTTTTTCTTTTTGCAACACCTGAAGGTACTTAGGGGCTTACTCGTGGCTCTGTGCTCAGGGATCACTCCTGATGGTGCATGGGGGCCTTAAGAGGTGCTGGGGGTCGAACTCAGGTCAGCCACATGCAAGGCAGACACTCCTTACCTGTAGTACAATCTCCTGGTTCCCAGTTTTCTTCTTTTCCTAAAAGAAATTGAGAGAGATCTGGGGGTGAAGACACACACACACACACACACACACACACACAACCAAATAGACACACAGAACAGCAAGGTGTTTAAGAGGGAACATGACACATGAACTTCTCCAGACGGGAAAAAGCAGTGGAGAGGAAATTTGGGTTCAAAAGCAAACACAGGCTTAGGGGAAGAGCCTGACTTGGTCTTTATCAAGCATGTCCCTCACAGACAGATTTTGTTTAAACTTTAGCTTTAAAGTTGACTGGGCTCCCTCATTGAGAAGTTTGTGGACCTAAAAGAGTTGCCTGTAAGGGGAGAAAGAGCATAGAGAGAAGGTTAAAATTGGGGGGCTGGAGAGCTCTCTCGGTGGTAGGCGCTTGCTCGCACTGCGGCTGACCCTGCTTGCATTTCCTGCACCCAAGCCCCCCAGCACCGCCAGGAGGAATTCCCGAGAGGCTAGTTAGGAGTAACCCCTGAGCATCGCTCTGTGGCCCAAAAACAACAACAAAACCTAGTTGGTTTTTAACCTGCTTTCATATTTTTTTTCATGTAAAGTGTTGAATTTTACCCATTTGACTAAGCTCTTTCAAAAGAAGGACTTTTATTTGTTCTTTTCGGGTCACACCCAGCAATGCTCTGGGGTTTTCCTAGCTCTGCACTCAGGAATTACACCTGGTGGTGCCCGCGGGGGGACCACATGGGATGCCGGGATCAAACCCGGGTCAGCTGTGTGCAAGGCCAATGCCATACCTGCTGAACTATCGCTCTGGCCCCTAGCAGTGATCTTAATAATAAATATTTAATGCTGGAGCCGGAGTCATAGTTCAGTGGGTAGGGCACTTACCTTGCACACAGCTGATTTAGGGTCGATCCCTGGCATCCCATATGGTCCCCCAAGCTCCACTAGGACTAAGCCCTGAGCATCACCGGGTGTGGCAAAAAACAAACAAAACAAAGGAATAACACCAAAAAAGTATTTCATGTTCTGCATGTCCATTCTCCTGATGGATATTGGCTTGTTTCCAGATTCGGGCTATTAAGGACTTTGCCGCTGCAAATTCTCAAGCATGTGACCCTGTGCACACATTCACACATTTCTCTGAGGCCTCTGCCCCAGGAGGATTCCCTGCAACTTGGGGCATGCGTGTCTCGAGCTCTCACAGGGAGTCTCAGCTGTGGAGAGCGTGAAGCCTGAAAGCAGCTTTCTGCTGGGCACCAGCCTGGCCTGGTCCAGCCCAGACCGGGACTGTGTCCAGTTGGGAAAGGGGGAGATCAGGCCCTCGGCTAAGCTGCTGCCTGCACCCCGGCAGCCTGTGCTGATGTTCTCAGGAATGTGTGATTATACCAGGCTCCGTGTTTCTGAGGAGATGATAAAGTAATCAAGGAGGATGGTCAGCAGTTGGCTTCTGGGACACTCTGTGACTGGTAAACAGGACTTTGGCTTTTTTTTTTTTTTTTTGCTTTTTTGGGTCACACCCAGCAATGGTCAGGCTCTTCGATCAGGTGGTGCTCTGTGAGGCTCTTCGACCTGGTGGTGCTCTGGGGACCATATGGGATGCAGGGATCGAACCCGGGTCGGCCACATGAAAGGTAAATGCCCTACCTGCTGTGCTATCGCTCCGGCCCCACTTTGGCTGTTTTATCTCACCAGCATATCTCAAATATGCTACTCAACACTTGGCACTTTGTGGGTACTACAGAAAATTCAAAAAATTATTTTCAGTTTGGGGGCCATACCCGGCAGTGCTCAAGGCTTACAACCCTGGCTCGGGGCCAGAGCGATAGCACAGCAGGGGAGGGCGTTTGCTTGCACGTGGCCGACCTGGGTTGGATCTCCAGCATCCCATATGCTCCCCCAAGCACTGCCAGGAATAATTCCCTGAGCCAGGAGTAACCCCCTGAGCATTGCCAGGTGTGACCCAAAAAGCAAAAAACAGGGCCGGAGTGATATAGTCCAGCGGGTAGGGCGATGCCTTGCACGCGGCCAGCCCGTGCCGGGGTTCGGTTTCGATCCCATGCATCCCATATTGTCCCCCGAGCACCACCAGGAGTTATTCCTGAGTGCAGAGCCAGGAGAAACTCCTGAGCATTGCCGGGTGTGACCCAAAAAGCAAAAAGCAAAACAAAAACCCTGGCTCTGTGCTCTGTCCTTCAGTGGTGCCGGGATCAAACTGGTGTCGGCTGTGTGCAAAGCAACTGCCTTCACCCTGTGCTGTTTTTCTGACCCTCTCAATAAATACGTTTGAATGAATAAGTAAATGAATATGAGGTTAGTTGAGACTTCTGCAAAAAGTATTAGCTCTGTGGGCAAAATATAATTTATGGTGTATGTTAGTAACTTTTTTTTGGGTGGTCGGTGGGGGTATACCCGGCAATGCTCAGGAGTTGCTATTGGCTCTGCCCTCACAAACACTCCTGGCAGTGCTGAGGGGCCATATGGGATGCTGGGGATTGAATCTGGGACTGCTGCATGCAAGGCAAATGCCCTCCCCACTGTACTCATTGCTCTGCCCCCAAGGACAGTTTTCTTAAAATTATAATTTTTTTGTGCTAGGTTTGGGATCAAACTTTGGGTCTCACCTGTGTGAGACATGAGCTCAACTGTGTAGCTCCCTCTCTGCCCAAATCAAGATTTTAAGCTTATCATTTGCTTTATCAGAACATCTGTTCTTTCCATAATGAGATGTTAAAAGTTATGCCGCAGCTGGGATGGGTGTGGGGTAGAAGAAGCCGCTTATATTCTGACTGTTTTCAGCTCAGTCGGGGACATCTTTAGGCTTATGGCAAGGTCCATTGATTGAAAATGTGATTTAGTCTTCTTGTCCTGGTGGGCAGAGGGTTAGGGGATTACCCTGCTCTTACAAATCTAGTTTAAATTACTCCTCGCGGCATCCTAGGGAGACTTAAAGGCCATGTAATTGCATTTCAGAAGAATAATGAATTTTATAAACCAGGTTCTTTCTACACAGCCCTGCTTAATAAACTTGTAGCAACTCCTGTATGTGGCTGCCTGATAAATCGCTAAAAAGAAGTTTTTATTTATTTTACTCTTTATTTATTTTGCTGTTTTTATTTATTTTGGGATTGTTTTGTTGTGTTGGTGACCCTTGTGATGCTCAGGGGTTATTCCTTTTTTTTTTTTTTTTTAGGGCGCGGGCTGCAGGCTCTGGCGGTGCCGGGTTGCGGGGCGGCGGCTAGGCCGGCGCGCGGCAAGCCCTCCGCGTCCTTTTTTTTTTCAGGGGTTATTCCTGCCTCTGCGCTCAGGTATCTCTCTTGGTGGTGCCCAGGGACCATATGGGATGCTGGGGATCGAACCTAGGTGAGCACCTGCAAGGCAAGTGCCTTAGCCATTATATTATCTCTCTGGCTCTGTTTTAATTTGCTTGTTTGTTTGTTTTTATGGGGAATTGCCCCAGGCCTCAGACATACAAGTATATACTTGAGGCCTGAGGTGTTACACAATCTTCTTTATTTTATTCATTTTTGAGTTTTTTGGGAGGGACAGGCAGGGGGCAGGGGGAAGCCCAGCAGTGCCACCCTGTCTCTGTCAGGGACCATTCCTGGCAGGGCTCAGTGCTGGGATCGAACCCCTGGCCGCCACATACAAGGCACGGGCACCCTACCTGCTGTACTATCACTCTTGTCTCCGGTCTTTATTTGTAAAATAAAAACAAATTCTAAATGTCATGTATTTGTGAAATAAAAACAAATTCTAAATTCCTGAAGCAACCAGATGCCATTGGGCTACATTGGCACGTGATAGGGTCAAATGAAAATGTTACTGGCGCCGGCTCCAGCAAATCGATGAATAACGGGATGTCAAGTGATCAAATGATCAAATGTCATGTGCTCACATGAAAATGTTCTCTTCAGAGGGGGGGGGGGGGGGGGGGGGGGGGGGGGGGGGGGCGCTGGGGGGGGGGGGGGTGCGAAAAATCTTTTGGGCTGGAGCCATCATAGTTCAGTGGGGAGGGAGTTTGCCTTGCATGCATCCGACCTGGGTTCATTTCCCGGCATCCCATATGGTCCCCCGAGCGTGAGAGAGAAGGAGAGAGGGAAGGGAGGGAGGGAGGAAGAGGGAAGGAGGGAAGGGAGGAGGAGAGGAGAGGGAGGGAGGGAGGGAAGAAGGGGGGGCGGAGCGATAGTCCAGCGGTAGGGCGTCTGCCTTGCATGCAGCCGGCCTATGCTGGCCTGGGTTCGATCCCTGGCATCCCATATGGTCCCCCGAGCACTGCCAGGAGTAATTCCTGAGCAAAGAGCCAGGAGTAACCCCTGAGCATCGCTGGGTGTGACCCCAAAAAAAAAGCAAAAAAAAAAAAAAAGAAAGGGAAGGGAGGAAGGGAGGAAGGGAGGAAGGGAGGAAGGAGAGAATTCTTTGTGCCACATAGATCCTGGCAAAATGTTTTGGGGGGAGGGACTGTCCCAAGCGTGTTCAGGGCCCAGGATGTTTGGGGCCACCTCGCAGGTGCTGCAGGCCTCCAGGTGCCCAGCAATGCTCAGGGACCATGTGATGAGAATAAAACTCTGAGTCAGGAGCATGCTGACATGTGCCCCTAACCACTGTCCTCTCTCCCCCACCCTACTCCAATAAAATTTACGTTGATATTTATCCTTCCCATCCCCCCCCCCCTCTGTATAAATAAGGGCAGTGATGGGTGATGTTTTGTGCCTTCATTTTACAGGTCTGTATATATGTGGCCGCTCTCTTCCTGCCACTTAAACAATTAGAAACAGCTATAAATATATCTGTATGTGTGTCTTTGTGCTGCTGTGCTGACAGTTAATCAATTCCTAGAAGTGGAATTGATTGATCGGGGTCATGCAGCTCGGACACTCTGACACACTAACTGCTGATTGGTCACCTGGGAGGCTTGTGCTCATTTTTATTCTTCCTGCTTTTCCAGAAGCTGACTTGTTCTTGCTCTCTGTAATAAAAAATGCGTCATTGTGATAAACACGTGCGCGTGCACACACACACACACACACACACACACACTTAAGCTGATAGAACGTTAATAATAATTTCGGATACCTGCTTGTTTCACTGTGCTGATTCATTTAACCTAGCTGTCACGCCCTTTTTGGCCATTTGTGTTCCCTTCCATCCCGTAATAATGCACAATTCTGTGGGTGATTTTCCTGTTATTGGTTAATTCCTTCCTGCTCATTTTATTTTATTTTTTAAAATCTTATATCACTGTGAGATATACTATTACAAAGTTGTTCAGGATTGGGTTTCAGTCATACAGTGTTCCAGGACCCATCCCACCACCAGTGCACATTTCCCACCAGTGGGACCACCAGTGTCCTCAGATTCCCTCTCCCCTCCTCCAGCCTAATCATTTTAAAAGATGATTTTGGTGGGAGGGTTCTATATAACGTCCTGTCTTGCATGTGGACATGCTATATCTGTATTCGGAGAGAGTTGTCAGCTGTTTAATAGCTTCTAGATTAACTCACTGTTGAAAGATGCCAGGTATTGGCCGAAGAGACAGTTCAGTGAATGTTTTGTGATGTTTTGTGACTTCATTTCCTCTTGGGCTTCATTAATCCTCACAAGCTTTTATTCGACTGACTTTGGGCTTCAGTTGTTGCTCTGGGGAAGCCGGCTGTCTCGGGACCGGGGGACCAAGTCCGGGAAAACGCTTCTTAGAATTCTAAATGATGTTCTGTAATCTCTCTCTCTCCCTGTTCTCATTGTTTCTTTTTCTGCAGTGATATTACCATAGACTTTTCTTTCTTTCTTTTTTTTTCTTCGTTGGGTCACACCCGGCAATGCTCAGGGGTTACTCCCGGCTCTGCACTCAGGAATCACTCCTGGTGGTGCTCGGGAGACCATATGAGGTGCTGGGGATCAAACCAGTGGGTAGACCACGTGCAAGGCAAACAAACGTCCTCCCTGCTGTGCTATGGCTCCGTCACCCCACAGACTTTTCTTTTTCCCCTGGTGATGTTATCCTTGAATTTGGAATTCTTTCAAATTTTCTTACTCTTTTTTTTACTCTTTGCTTTTCTTTTTATTATTCCCATTAAAAAAAGATGCTTTATACTACATTCTGGGTAACTTCTTCTTTACTTCGTTTTTCCAGATCACTAGGTATTATCTTCATTTGTATGTAGTATTTAATTAAAGCCTTTTTTTTGGGGTGAGGGCTTAGACCACTTCCAGCAGTGTTCAGGGGGTAACTCTTGGCTCTTAACTCAGGAATCACTCCTGGCAGGCTCAGGTGACTGTATGGGATACTGGGGATTGAACCCAGGTCAGCTGCATTCCAGGCAGACACCTTCCCCACTGTGCTGTCTATCTGGGCCCCGTTATATTTTAGGTAACAGGATTATAATAGTGTTAATGTTTAGATATACCAGGCAACACCACTAAATTCCCTGGTCTATGTTATCATCTCTCTCTACTTGTTCCCCCCTACACAC